>WIPJ01000514.1:168564-205889 GCA_018155075.1 Cassiopea andromeda
AAAATCATCCTTGATCTAGGGATAGAAAAAGTGTCAGTTCCATTTCCATATGTTCAGCTTCTACATCAATAGTATTAAGTGACCCCTAGTACTCCCTCTCCCCGTCCAATAATCCACTGATGTTGTTTACTCTTTGGCACCAAATAGTAGGTGGATATAATAAGGAGGGAATTGAGATTTTGCTAAAAAAACATAAATTGGGGGGTGGTTAATAGATAGGGGTTAACTTTCAATAGACAGTATGGGGGTCCAAACATTTCAACACTACTGCTTGTTATTAGTTGTTAATACTGTAAAATTATAATCAGTATAATTATTATTCATAATTAAAGTATAACTTTCATCATGATTTTACCAAAACTTTTCAGATAAACCTTACTTTGTGCCACAACCCCCCCCCACCCCCAAATACTTTGCTTGTTGACAAATTTGCCAAATATCAATAGTGCCTGTTAATGTTATGTATTGTTGATCAAACTCAAGGAATGTCCCATTTGTTGGCAAATTGGGCTCAAATTTGGTCTGTTTGTTGGCCAATTGGAGTTGTGCAACCCACCAACCATTTTCTCTAGCGCTGATCCTGACTACTGGAAGTGATAAGCATTTTTCTACTTTCTAATTGGAAACTTACACAAAAAATCTGGCTTTGTATCTAAAGAGAATTTTTTTCAATAGGTTTTTTCAAGCTCTTTCTTCACCATTTGCAGAAAATATTTGTTCCAACAGGTGGGATTTTTGGACATTTGCAAAAGTCTGGTGGTTAACCATGTGTACAACATATAAGTATACCATTTTTATCATTTGAACACTGCAAGGTTTATAAACATTCTTGGATTTTAGGTGGGTATTCACCAATGGGGAGCTAGCCACATGAACTTGTTAGGGGAACCTATTACAAAGGCATTTCAATGCCTTTAAAACAATCTACAAAGAAGAACAACTGACTGCAGTGAATTATGTCTTGGTGTTGATTACTTCATTTACTCACTCGTATATCCATCATATATTAGAGGGTGTCATTAAATAGTGGGCCATGTCAAGAAGAGAAATACACGTTTTTTTTATAAGAAAATCATTATTTTGCCTGAGCCTCAATTTTCTTAACTTTTTCCGAAATTGAGCCTCAGAATTTCTTAAATTTTTCTTAACTTTTGCTGACATAAACTGGCTAGAGTGGTTTACACTTTCGTTAATACTATTGTATACTTGAATTTGAATTCCATCTTTAACATTTTGAATGCAATAACGACGAAATTTCCGATTTTTGGCCTATAAAAACACTTAATTTTGGAATTTGAGCCTCGTGATTTTCTTACGATTTTCTTAAGATTTTGACGATTTGAGCCTCATTTTCTTATAAACTTTTTTCTTATAAAAAAAAACGTGTAAGGCTTCCAATCCCCCGTTCTTACCAGGTCCTTCTTCTTAAATTTTCAATTTTTCTAGGAGAAACCTGCAAACAGTTGGTACTTTTGTTGAGTTACCAAATAGTGAATGAGCTATGTGTGCCAAGATTCCGAAAAGTATTTGCTTGCAGTGACGTTAATCGGGGTTTTTTGTATTTGTGCGGATGTTGCACAGTTACCCCAAGCTTCCGAACCCCCTCCCGCTTATTTCATCCTGAGGAATTTTCCAACCCCTCTGCTTATTAGGAGCTCCCCCTCCCCCGTTTATTCAGGGACTAAGCCTTTATTTTCATTTGGACCTTGGACCTCTGTAGAATCTTCACTATACGATTCCGCTGACCCATCAAAAAAGGTAAATAATACGTGAAGAGATTAGTGTACGGGAAAATGGGCGATGGTATGAACCAGAAAGAAAAGGAGTGCCATTTATGCACGAAAGGAGATGCCATCACAAGCACGTGGCGTGCGATTTCAAAGATACATATGGGAACATGTAATGTAGGCCTTGTTAGTATCGTATCTAACTTCAACAAATACGATCACTACCTACCAATAACTTGACGCAAACAATGCAGTACTGAATTACTTACAACAATGTAATTTGGATCTTTTTCTTCAGCCATGGTATATATCGTATTGCAATACTCCTATCGTCAGACTTCTGCCGCCAAATGGCCAAGCTGCAAGTGCCTCGTTTTCAAATACCCTTCGCATTTCTTGCATTAAACCGCTTTCAGCACGGTTGCCATTGTGACGTATGTACAGCAAATTCAGCTATTTTCCTCTTTTTGGAGCTCCATAAACCCGAACATTTTACCTTGGCGCATAGCATGTGTTAAGGAGATTTCACTGGGCGACAGAGCCCATTCCCTTCGTTACAAGGATCCACAATATATAGAACCAGCATGTACAAGCAACAAATTTAAGAAACTTGTAAAGAACTTTTCAACTTTGAATATATTTCACTGCATGCAAGCAATCGACAATTATGAATCTTGTGACGTTCATTGCAGTCATATTTACACGAACTATATGTAACTCATTTATAAGTGTGCTATTAGGTCTCATGAAACTGAAACCTAGTCTCATTGGGTATTGCAATGGAGTTCGATAGAGCTGGAGGTCTGGGCCATGCTCTCTTGGATGTCGGAGAACACACGTTAGCTTAACTAAGCTGCCTTCATCGCTAATCTTTGTGCTGAGAAGGAAAAACTGCTATTTCTGACTTTCCTACATCGAATATAGCTTTAGACATACTTAGTAAATACTACTTCTCACTGAGAAAAGTTCAAGTGGCAATGTGATGTCCTTGTTAGAAGTGATCTTTATCTCACAAGTAGTAAAGGAGAAAAAATTTGAAAACTCAGCACATGGCATAATACTTTTGAGGCTAGAGCACTTAGCTGGTCGGATGAAATTCAAGAATATCTGGCCAAAATTTTCTTGTCACAACAATCGGCTCCTTGCTAATTTACTAATGTTTAAGACAAGAAAAACTCAAGTTATATAGCTTCGTTGTCAATTTTGATTTCAGTGCTGCCTCTGTATTTTTTCTTGTATTATCGCCCAGTACTCAAATTTTCTGCTTGCTGGGTGACAAGTTTGAATGTACTGGGTGACATTTTGTCGCCCAGTCATACAGTTAATATGCTATGCCGTAGGGTTTTTCCCAATGTTGGCGTATATTTGGCTTCTTTCAGAAAAATTCAAATTTCCTATTCTATTTGCTAAATTCTGTATATGATATAGCTAAGATTTGTTTAGTGACACAGACGTGAACTTGATGGGTATCAAATAAACACCTTTCTAAAGGAAAAATGTCTATAAGAAACATGAGACTGAAATTTGGCAAAAATTAAGGAACGTTCGATACAGATAGTTAGACTGAGTTTCAAACAACAACTTGAAAAAACTGTTTGTGCAAGGACACTTTTGCTTAAGCGATAAACGAAATAGAAAGAGCATCAAGTACATGCCTCACAACCTGCACACTTTTTCTTGCATCTCAGTGGCCTAATCTCAGTTCTAATTGTTATTGGAAGTCCAAATGATTTAAGAAACAGTTAAGAAACATTTAAGGTTGGGTCTGAGTATATATTAATAGACATCCAGGCCGAAGGCGGAAAGTTGGTTGTAAGAAAACGTGACCGAGTGTGTGAAGTAGGCTGTAACAGGTTTATAGATACAGGCCTCAGATGCCGTCACCTAATGTCTAAACATCGGTCTTTTGAGTAAATCTACACTTGCCTATGACTGCAAACAAGCATCAAGACTCGTACCAATATTGCTGACATGCGATAGAAATTAATGTATCACAACATAGACACTTAAAGTAGGCAACGAACTGACATCCGTTCTAAGTTGCGAGTAACTGCCTTGCATTAGCTTAGGGCCTAAGCTAGACTACATGTCAGTCAGTAAAGCTGGGCAGGTGACCAGTCTACGTGCAGAATATGATACATGGTAATATTGTTTCTTTCCCTTCCGTTTTGCTATTGCATTTTGTTGTTGTAATTAATGTTTTTTAGATATTTATGATGTAAGTTGGTCTTAATTAGAATAAAAATGCTAGAAACAAATCTATGTTAAATAGTGACTGTGAAATGGAATGAAATGAAGAAAAAGCATTGTACTCTTTTTAATGGCATTGCAATCCTTGCTGTTGATAATGGTATTCGTGTAACATCAAGAACATTTCGTGTATAGAGGTGGAGAAATGGAGACAGTCAAATATATATTGAAGATTGAATACAGGCTCTAAAATGCAAGATAGAATATAATTTTGATACAATATCTCATCAAGGATCATAAAATATATTAAGCTAGAGTTTCTATCTATGTAATGTACTACCGTTTCTATTAGAATATGGGCTGCTGCTTATAAATGACAAAAAAACTTGCTCTTTTTTACAAGATATTGAGATGTTCCTTTAAAAAGTAAATTCTTTTCAATGTAGAATGTGTCAAACCACTCAGGTATTTACAACCCCTCATGCACTTCCCTTTGACTGGTTTCAACGCAAATATCTCTGCATGGTATGGTGAATGAACATAGGCGTCAAGTCTCGATGACCAGCAAAGGAATCACCATCGAAGGATTCCTGCCAATAATGTTGCGAGAATTCGTTCGAGAAGCGTGTTTTGATAGTAAATCATTCAATGGTGATTCCTTTGTTAGCCAATCAAGATTTGACGCCTACCGTAATTACTCAAATAAACGCCACGGCATTTATTTTTTTTCTCAAACTTCAAAATGCGGCGCTTATTTTCAAAGAAAAGAAACAAACTACTTTTTAACAGCACAATATACTTTTTCAATGAACCAGTACAGAATGACAAGAAAACCCAGTACAGTCACTTTGAACTGCAACACAATGTAAAGAGTGTAGCCATTTTCTGAAGCTTTTGAAGTAATAAAGTAGACATTTAATGACTTATTTGTTCGCTTTGTATGCTTTGCATGTCATGTCAACAATAACTAACACCATTGAACCAGCGATAGTCTTAGGGATGGCTCATTATCTATGTCTCAGGTTGAGACCGAAGAGTAATAGGTTGGGTAAATGATTTTCAGGCAGCTTTAAGGTTGGGTATATCATTTTTTTGTCTTGTAAATGTTGGGTAGCATACTTTTAATTGCTCTATATTTGTTGGTTAACTATTATTTTTATAGTGGGCAAGGCTGGGTAACAAAAATAAGTACCCAAATAAGCATTTCTCTTCAGTCCCGATTTGAGGCATAACTAATGAACGTCCCTTAGCCTGAGTTTTGTTGCGGTGCTTGTTCGAGGGCGGCGCTTATTCGAGTAATTACGGTATGCTTGGTGGATGCAGTTTAATATTGGACGAGGTAAATTCTGTTTTGAACCCCGTTTGCTACGGCCTATACCCGAGAGCGCCTTCTACGCAAGAGTAATCTATATAACTAAATACGGGAAATGAATCAACGTCACGGACTACCTCGACGATGTTAAATTCCTAATCGTTTGTCTGATTGGAAGGCAAGTGATTCTACGAAAAAACTACTGTAACCAGCGCCGTGCCGAAAGATCATTAAGTGGAGGGGGGGTAGCAACAAAATTTTACCAAGAGGCTATTAAATGACCCTGAATTACCTACAATGATCAATTACCGACAATTAACGACTGTAAAGCAAGTATTTACCGACATGCTATAGATTTACCGACAGCTTCGGCAAAAGTGGGCGCTTGACACCCTCATACTCCCTACTTCGGCAAGCCCCTGGCTGTCATTTAGTACCTCCTTCAAATACCTCTATGGAAATACGCGACTATTTCCTACCCCTACACTCTCACTAATGTTTGAGTTTATGTGGATTAACGCAGCATCTATGGCCTCGCTATTTGATAGAGACATGCAGTAGTTGCTGTAGCATTTCACTGAGCTTCGCCGAGTGGCTTGGTACTCATAAGCTCTATACCCACATTATTCTCTTCAGCACTCCTTTCATTTGGGTAGTACGGCAGGAATGGGATATACTTCAACCATTTCTTTTTTGACCACAAATTCGATGAGATAGGATCATAAACATGCAGTGAGACAGTTGATTTACCCTGCTCACCAACTGCGCTATCTTCAAGTTGTCGCCATCTATCGATGCCTCTCTCTTCGAGGGTACCAGGCAAAGCATTGTCAAGAATTAATGCAAAGATGCAGCCAACAGCCATCTCGGTGGTCAAAATTACCCTGATGAGTTGGTCAATCTCCACTGAACCTAAAAGTAATTAAAACTCAGCATCATGCAAAAATGAAAACAAAACTCAGCATCATGGAAACAAACAGCAATCAGCAATATCCTGCTTCCAACTAAGACATTTAGTGTTGTCTATACTAGGTATAGAATGGAGCATAGCTAAGGTCATAAACATAGCAATCGAGGGGGTACAGGGGGCATAGAGGGCACATTCTCCCCATTTTTCACAAATTCGTATGTAAAGTGCCCCATTTCAGCTTGCATAGAGCCCTTCTTTGCTACAAAGGGTGCCCCTGAATGCATGTGTTCCCCCCAAAAATTTTTGAATGTTTCCTACGTCCCTAGCAAAGCTTCCCCGGGATTCAACTTCTGCAGGTCTGTCCAAAGGTACTCTAGGCATTGAATATGGATAGTAATGATCACAAGAAATTATAAAAGTAAACTTTTACAATACTTTCACTTCCACTATGGTTGCATCATGATTTACTACCTCTCCTTATTCCCTCTATAACATTTCATGTTCCCTCAGACTTATACTTATGATGGATTTAGCAGGGCGGGGGATATAGGGGATGTTACACCCTAAATATTCTCATATCATTCGTTAAATTCAGTAATATTCTCGAACCATTCGGTAAACTTCAAAATATTCACTGGTTTGTCTAGCACAAGGGTTGCATATTAATAGCCAAGGCTCGTGGCTTCTGCAATAGAAAGCAAATTTTTGAGACAGGACAATAGAAAAGGTGAAAAATGGGCGTGACTGCATTACCAGGCACGTGATGGGTGTGGGGGCGAAAGCGCATCATATTCTTCACACCCTCACCATAACAATTATGTCTTACGTCCGTCCAAGCTAACGATTGGCGAAATGAATACACAGAAAAAAGCGAAATTAAAAAAAAACTAGTACATGCCTAGCTCGAAATGTTCACTAGTGATGATTTTGATTGATTGATTGATTGATTGATTGATTGATTGATTGATTGATTGATTTTGATTTTGTGGAGCTCCAAAATCTCCTTCAGTTACTTACCTGTGTCGATAGCTGTCTCATTTTTACCAACCCAGTCAGGTATCATCATTCCAGTGAAAAATGAAAAACCGAGCACAAATAAATTTCTGGATGAGTTCAAGTCAACGTATTGCAAATTTGATAGGCCAACAGCTAAGATCATTCCAAACAATGCCCAGAACATTCCACCAACTATTGGTTCTGGTATCGTCGCAAACACTGCTCCAACTTTACCAAGAATACCCAATAAAATCATAATGACTGCGCCAACTTGAACCACACGCCGGCTTGCAACCTGGACAACAACAGTGTGTAAAAATTAGAGGTCTGATACTTTACCGCATAAGAAGTCAACCAATGCATACATATTTGAATAATAATCATAAATTAAATAGAATAAGCTACCTATACGCATGCGCGTAGGAGGGATTTAAATTTAGAGGGGGCAGGAAGCTATTATAACAGTCATAAAACTTCTTATCGTTCTTTGAAGAAAATGTCCCGAATGAAGCGAATTTCTGTCCAACTGAGGGGGGCTACTGCCTCCTGCCATTCCTCCCCTACGCCTATGTGCAAATGATTACAATATTACAACCATATACCTAACCACTGGTGTAGAAGACAGGGCTAGTGGCCGCAATCCTCTTCCCCCATCGGGTTGGAGCCTATTTCGTTCGGGCAATGGTTGTAAACGTAGTGCTGTGCATTCGGTTGCAATAAGGTCAGTGATTAATAAGGTCTTTCTGGATATCAGTGGCTGATGCCCAAAAGCGTAATCTTGATCAACCGATCTTTGTAGATTACAAGACGCTCTTTTAAAAAAATTCTTTCCGGTAGCGTCCGCACAATGGAAGAAGTCCTGTATGCGTATCAAGTACTCTAATGTCTCTAATAGAAGGGGGAGGCAATAGAAGTGGGTGTTCATATTGGCCAATTTTTAATAGAAGGGGGTGTGAATAGAAAGGGGTGTTAATGTCGGCTGTTTTTTAATAAAAAGAGGATGCTAATAGAAGGATGTTCGTGCTGGTAAATTGTATTATTAAAAGGTAATTTAATTTTCTGCGTGTTCTGATCATGATCGATCAGTAAAATTTAATAGAAGTGGGTGTTAATAAGCAACGGGTGGGAAGGAAAATTCTCCAATCATTAAAATGGAGATTCACAAAAGTAAATTAAGCCTTTTGCCCCCCAAAGTGCTTATACAGATAGGTTTTGCCGCCCCCCAAGGCATGTCGTCCAGTTACGTGCTTGATGCATATACAATTAACGTATACCAGTGCAATGACACCTCATCTTAATTCGTAATCTGAGTATTCAGCGTAAATGATTCGAGTTTCACTAGGATTTAGTATGACTCAGCTCCGATTTCAAGCTGAAAGAACAAAACAGAATTAATACGCAAGGTACCAAAACAATAGTGTATACGAAACCTTAGTTATTCCAATAGCTGCAATGTTTTCACCATACGAAGTAGTCCCATTGCCAGAGCCACATGCCCCTGCTATTAGGCATCCGATACCTTCAATGCCAATACCTCGATTCATCGCATGTTTTGGTGGTGGGGGTGCCCCACTCAATCTGGCGCATGCGTAGTAATCCCCGATTGATTCTATCATTGATGCCAAAACACCAGCAAGCATACCAAAAACACCAGCAAGACTGACAGTTGGAATTCCCCATTGGCCTAAGATCAGATAAAGTATTGTATATTGTAAAATAAATTCCAGCTCTGATCGGTATACTAAGCACCTTGGGTAAAACTGAGCATGCGTGATTGAAGGACTTTGGGTTCCATCTCACTCATCTTTGCTGTCTGGTATTTGTATCAGAAAATACTTTAAGGGAACTAACGTTGACGGATATGGCGCATTTGTAGAAAATCCGCCAAAACTAATTGCTGTCAAAAGTAGCTTCCTTTGTGAACCGCAAAAATTAATTCTCGCCAAATTTAATATTGTTTTTGAACCGTCAAAATTAATTGCCGCCAAATTAATTTTCTTTTTCTACAATTTTGAAAGGAATACCTTCTACGTACTATTAATGTAATCTCTTGTTATGTGTGAACTATGAAGAGCATTGTAGTACTAAATTGTGAGAACTGCTTTCCTAAAAGCGTTTGCATTAAAACTGTTTCTTCTGGCCACCCGCTAAAATAAATTCCACCAAAATTGATTTTTTTCCTCATCCACCAAAATTAGCTTCCTTTAGGTGGCAAAAAATCTGGATCACAAAAGGTTTCGTTAAAACAGTGCTACTGTCGTAAACATACAGGCTGAGAGATAAAGAAAACAAATCATATGAACTTCTAGGAAGCCAGGAAGGACAATACTCAATACCATTTCTACGTCATCACAATTAAATAAAAAATTACGAAATAATGTCTTCGATCACTGGCGCTTCTTGCCAATTTATAGACCAGATACCGTGTGCTATAGCTCAAATTATATTTCGATAGTATGAAATATAATTTACGAAAAAATGATTTTTAAGGATCGCAAATGAACTTGCCTGGGTGTGGAACATAAAACCATTCAGAATCCTTTAACACAGAAATACGAGCATCCGTTCGTGCTGTTGGATTTGATGAAAATCCCCCAGCTGCAGTGACAATAGCAGAAATGCCCCAAGATATCACTATAGCCAACAAAATCTAAAAAGAAAGAGGACAGTATTTGTACAATTTGAAAGGAGAGATATGATAACCCGTTTGTTGGTTGCTTTTTATGACAACGGCACTTCTCATACATGGAAAATAGCTTGTATTGAAAATATAAGTTCGGGAGCTACAATGTCACTCCAATTCATGATTTCACAAACTGAAAACAAAGCAATTCTGAATCTAATGAAATGGCAAGGGATGGATCGTTACCGGAAAGAGTTTGAAAATTGATAGCCTAACAATCTTCAATGTTCTTCCTTGTCCGATCCATGGAAATGGAACTTTGAAATCCTTCAGGACTTGCGAGAACATCAAGATAAGAAACACTGTCCTATATAAGGATGAAATAGGATTATGCTAATTAGCAAAAGAAAATAACAAAGGGAACATTATGATATGAAAGTTCGAGAACAAGACTGTATTAACTTAGATCACTCAAAATGGAACTAACAAAAAGTAGGCTTGGATTGGTGATCATATGAATTTCGATTATACTTTTAAACATCAATAACATGGTTTCAGTCTATTCAGTAACAAAAAACTGTTAAAAATTGATCGGAATACCGAAATAAAATGTTCAACAAAGAATCAAAATTGAGAACAGATGAAAGCAAAGGAGATGCTAGTTCTTACGTGGATGCAATGCCCCATTGTTGTCCTATAATTAAAGGCCAAAATGAATCAATTTATCAACTCCTCAAAAAAGGGCAATAATCTAGAGCTGGAAGGCTCTGGGAGACTCAGTCCTCCCAGTTATTTGTCAAATACTACTAGGGGGCTGTAGCCCCCTAAAATACATAAAACATATAACCTAAAACTGGGGCAACAGGGTAATTAAATATGCGTCTACAAATACGAAATTCTTGCTATATGTTCACAGCGCAAGTCAACATTCCACTTCTCGTTGTAAAAACTCAATTTACAAGAAAACAACAGCAGTAACAGCTAAAATGGCTTGCCTCATTTGGCAGAGCTTCCCTAGCTAATGTAGCTCTAAATTTCTACTACAGGGCTATACAAAAACTTTACTTAGAATAGATTTTTGTTGGGCTACCATACATATACAAACAGCCCTCAATAGTTCCAAAAATCAGCTCTGTTGCATGAATAGTTATTGGACTCATAAGCATTAGAAGCTAATTGAACTACTGCTAATTCTCTGACCACCCCTCTCTAATATTCCCCCACCCCGACATGCAATATAAGCATAAACTCTACTACTTTTTATAGAAGTATGAAAAAAATCCAATGACTAATGAATAATCGTATACTCATCAAAAGCATCCTATGCGTGTATTTGCAACATTAGAAAAATAGGTCATTAATTGATAGACTCCATCTGGAATATGAACAACTACACGAATAATTCTAAAGCCCAATCTCTATTACGATTTTGCCCGCGTTTATTGGGCTGTCAAAATTTTCCTACAATACGCACAGTATTTGCACTATACCTGCTGCACAACTAGTAATATTGACAATAGTAACTATTTTGCTTTCTACTCTATAGAAACGAAAGCTTCTTGCTTACATATTTCACTGACGTATGCCCGATCTAAGACTGACGCTTTCTGCTTCAGAAATCGATCTTTCTAGTACTTCGTAGGAATGAACAATAAATGGCAACAATTCGTGATGAAATGAGTTGGGAGATTACCTACAAAGAGAGTGGCATCAGAAAAAAGAGCAAGACCAATCAATGCTATGGTTGGGGCAACTGTCAGTGGACCAACGAATCGTGAAACTAACCCAACGAGACCAGAGAAACCAATGAAGACTTGAAACAATGATGACACCATTATAGCACCTTGAATCTACAAGCACAATAAAAGAGCTAAACGATTGAAAATAAAAGAAAGAAACAATGATGAAACAATAGACTTAAAGTATGCAAAATAGATGAAAATGTCAGCTTTGGAAAGGTCCTTTAAGTAGTGAGCAAGTACAAGTTTTAAAAAATGTTGACCCTCTCCCCCCACCCTTGCACGCAGGAAGATGCGTATTTAAACTACTTTTGCAAGCAAATAATTCCTTTTTGTTTACTCTTTTTCTTTTGTATAAATATACTATGTGGACGTCGCCAGGAGTAGGAGTAGACCACGGATATACAACTACGGTTTGAAATGAAATCTCAAATAGAATCAATGTTAAGTAAATCTCGCATCTAATGCTGCACCATAGAAAATACGTAGACGAAGTAGATATTAGAAATACATATAAGAAATGCTGTGCATATACTAGTCAAATCAAATAAGTAGTGACGTCCGACAGACCTCTAACATTCCTTTCTTCCAGTCATGTGATACGGTTGTATTATTTCCTGGAATAGCATAACAAAAAATGGAAGATCAGTCGGGGAAAAAATAATGTCTTACAAATATTAAATGCCATACAAAATTTTAAAATTTTATATAAGATCGACGGTCAGTTTACTTGGCTGTTGGAAAATTCAAACTAAAAGGAAATTGATTCCAAACTATCGAACAGCAAACAAGTCTAGAAGATTCGGAAACGGGTAACATTCACAGATTGACCACCATATGACATGACATTCCAGCCACAAAGATGGAATTGCCGAACTTTCTTGACAGGATTGCAACTGGTATTTAAGGAAACTCATTTTTCCATGGTTTTCCCTGATAAACAGCTCCTACAAAACCGTGCAAAAAGTCTGGCTAGTTGAACCGGATGAGTCGGTTTGGAGTACGCAAATTCCTGGGTTTTACACATACAATATATATATAAGCCAAGGTTTCTATTCATGAAAATACGGACCACGCCTTTAGCCACGTCCATTTTTGAATTTATGACAATAATTTGCATGCTACTACTGTGTATGTGAAAGTACTAAAAGAAGGAGAAAGCCACCACGTAGTTGTAGCATTCTGCTCCTATTGGCAAGAGTGTATCTTTCCTCTTTTCCCCTTTGGCAAATGCACAGTTGTCAAATTATCCAGCCTAGCATAGGCGCCAAATCTTCTCGAACGAATTCTCGCAACATTAATGGCAAGAATCCTTCGATGGTGATTCCTTTGCTAGCCAACCAAGATTTGACGCCTATGCTATTGGCAAGAATCCTTCGATGGTGATTCCTTTGCTAGCCAACCAAGATTTGACGCCTATGCTATTGGCAGGAGTCCTTCGATGGTGATTCCTTTGCTAGCCAACCAAGATTTGACGCATATGCTATCCAGCCTAGCATATAGTCGATAAAGGGGAGCTGAGCCCCCAAAAGTTCTCATAATCTTTAAAAGGGGGCTGAGTCCTCCCGAGCCCCCATCGACGACATACCTGGTTCAAACTTTTGTATAAATCTCATTTAAGGACCAGCTAGTAGCTATTCTAGGAAGTTCTGTACGAATTCTAAACGATGAAAAGGGTTCATACACAATACGTGAATTAAAATTCCCTGATTATATCCTGACTTTTCCCTGACTGGTAATCAAAAACATCCACTTTTTTCCTTGAGCATTGCTTCAAATATATACAAAAAGAGGTAAAGAAAATGGAGCCTAATAGATAGGTAATCTGTATATACTTGCTACTTCACAATGCTAAATGATATAAAGTTCACATTTATTGATAGCAATTAGATCAACAAATGCGAACAACCATGCCAATAGTTGATGACAATGAGACTCACTAACTACTTTGTTTTCCACGACTTTTCCCTGACTTGGATAAAAATTGTAGAAAATCCCCTTACTATTCCAGGCTTTTCCTAACTTTTTACAAAAATGGTCAATTTTCCAGGTTTTCCGGGTTTTCCAGATTCGGTGTGAACCCTGATGAAGCACTTCGATTAATATCAAAACAGACCAAATATACCGGCATTGACTCTACAGCATATTTTTTGCATTCGTAAATGGTAAAAATCCAGGCAGAAACTAGTGTACTGGAGAGGTGTCGTATATTCATGGAAGACTAAGTCCCCAACGGAGTTGACCAACAACTGGAGCAGAAGTTGGAGGCGGACCCGAAGTTTCGCTATTATACCCGGAGCAGGAGCCGGAGTTGTAATTGCATGAAAAACCGGAGCAAGATCCGGAGCTATGTAATGGCAGTTTCAGTTTCAAATTGAATTCTGCCTACGTGGGGAAAAAGTAAGCAAATTCAAATAAACAAGAGTTTTACAGGAGTCGGAGTTTAACATTTGCTCTACAACAGGAGCAGGATCAGGAGTCACTTTTTTCGCAGCAGGATAAGATTCTGAGTAAAAAATTTTTCACTTTGATCACCTCTGGTTCCCAACTGCTGCTGGGTGAACAAAAAGTGAGCATTTGGTTGAACCCAAATCCTACCTGAATTGCTTGTTATGTCAGGACATTTGAACTGTGGCAAAGAGAGAATCGCAGTTGTTGGAGTAATGAAAGCAAATGTGGCTCCTTGAATGATCGGCAGCCTATGTAATGTAAGTAATAAAGAAGCAATAATGATAAATTATGATAATTATTACAGCAGTTACAAAGCCGATCAAAACAACATAAATCTGTAACTAATAGCCATTGTCCATCCCTGAGGTAATATTTGATTAATGATGATGATGCGACTATTAATGTTGATAATACAATTGACCCTCGATAAGCAGAAATGCCAGATGAGGCAATATGTTCGAATTATCGAGGTTTCGACTTATCGACATTTGCATCTCTGGAGGTTGAATTTTGCTTCCAAACGCCCCCTAAGCTCAATTGGCCGAGGTTTGGAAATTCAGGTAGAATTTAAACCATTCCAGTCTATGTGGGCTGTAGTAGCACTTTTCCATCTATTTAAGCCAAATTTGGGGGCTTCCCCAAGTCCATTCACTTCATTGGATTTTCGGAAATCTATGTATCAATGACACAATTTTCATGAAAATTCTGAATCATTTAATATTGAGGATGTATTTTGAATTTAATCCAAAAAGACAATAGGTGCGCGTGTTGTGTGCCAGTGCATTGCATTTGATTGCATAAATCAATAAGCCAAGCTCAGTTTTGGACCATTGCAACCCAAAATATGCCTCAGTGTCCGCCAAACCGCTGTTATAGTCCACTTTGCAGAGTTGCCAAATGCCCCTAAATACCCCCCATTGGCCATTTGAAAAAGGGTAGCAAAGGAAAACTTGCAAAAACTATATTTCATTTCCTGAATGCAGATGCCTCAAGAAGCAAATGCTTATTTAAAAGTGAAAAAGCAAGAAGTAAATTTGAACGATGAAGATAGAATGAAAGTCTCGTGTCAGTTGAAAAATCGTCACAAAATCCGTAGGAACTTCAAACCTTTGAAGGTCGTAGGGACTTTGAGACCATTTCAATAAAACAATGAATGTACCTGTTAAGATAAATTGATGATTAAGATTTCTTAAAGGACTTTTTTGATCGCATTTTCTTTGAATTTACAGATTTTGTTCGACTTAGCGGAGTTATTTGTTGAAAAGAGCTAGCAATTTATTTATTTGACTTATCGAGCTCCTCGACTTATTCGGGAGTTCGATTATATAAAGTACACCAAAACCAAGGGAAATGAGAATATGTTAGAGATCGGAGGAGTTCGACTTAACCGGTAGTCGACTTATCGAGGTTCAACTGTAATAATCATCATGACTAGCTCAACTAATTAATGCATATTAAAGTAATGGGCTACGATAAACAGCCAAAAGTGATCATAGAAAAAGCATCTTAGGACACATTATACTGCAATATGGGGATGCTTGGACTAGCCAGATAGCTTTGACCAATAAGGAAGAATGAAAGAGTTACGTATAGTTCAGTGCTGGTAGTAGTAAAAACCATGCATTAGACATTGTACTTTTGGTTAAGGGTTCTAATTATCACATAAAGGAGATTTGAAGCGAGATGATAGATTTTGCTGCTTCTGCGGGGAGGGGGCTAACTGGTCAGCACCAACATCAGTCCAAATTTCAAATTTTCAAAATGAGTACCTTGAAGGATGCCATATTATCAGCAGATGAATTGCCATGGAATGTGGTTGAGGATTACATTAATTTCTATAGTATCAAGTCAAAAGCTGAAAAAATGGATGGTGGCTTCCACAAACTTAGTGCCTATTTCTACCAGCGCCATTTTTACAGGAAATGGTTAACTTGGACCATCTTACGTAATGGAATATAAGGGGAATGATCAGTCACACAATCTTGAGTGTCCTTTATTTCATATATTGAAATATATGAAAAGTGATTTCATGTGCAATTAGACAACCTTCATAGTACAGCAATGGCTTTCAACCTTTTTTCCAGGAGTGGAAGCCTACGGAAAAATTCCAGCCCATGATGCCAGTGGCTCGAGAAACCCCTAATCACGCAGTTGCAGAGGAGAATTAACATTTACTGTCGATCTTAGCATTTTTGTAACTTCTACTCATTGTCTTTATTCTTCTTTTTCTGCTCTTCAAATGTTGCAAGTGGTGCAAGGTACCACAGAATACATTTACTTCAGATATTGAGAGATTCCATTTACTGACCCAGGTTGCTCCAAGCTGTGGTTACTTGGACCAGCAAGGTTTCTTTAAAAATACAGGCGAACTATAAGTTTGCAAATCCATTTGCTCATAAAGTAATAAGTCTCTTCCATCTTTCAATGAACCAATAGCAAATGAAAAGTAACAGGGAAAATTTTTACTGAAAAGTGGTCCAAGTAACCCCATATTACGGTAGACTTTATACTCACCAACACATCTTGAAAATAAAGACAAGAAAGATCGAAGTAAGGATGTACATGAAAAATTTCAATAAATTACTGGGAAAGACCTACCTAATTCCAAGGTATGATTGTAGCAGAGTTACGATTCCAGAAACAAAGAACATCGTGTTGATGATCACAGCAAAACTCAACGGGTCATCAGAAAGGCAAAGCTTTTCTTTTAACATAAATGGAACAGCAACTGTTGAACCAAACATTGTCAAATAATGCTAAAAAGAACCAAAAATTTGAACTGCAAAAAATGTGCCAGGATACACCGCAGGTAGAAAATGAAATCTTATCTAAACTTGTTTTGGGTGGGGCTGGTTCCCACGTGGATCCATGCATTGAAAAAAAGAAAGATTGAGTGACGTTGTCTCTAGTGAAGACAAAATAAACATAAATGGTACACTGCTAGGAAAACAAGACAAAAGATAAATTCTGCTGACAACGACAACGACAACGACAACAACAACAACACAATTATGTTACTTCGGCTACTTCAAAATCGTTCTGCCAGAACAACGATTCACCCAACACATTTTTGACTGAAAGTTGGGGATTGAAAGAGTTTGAAATCTACTAATGAGGTGATTCAGTTGAAATAAAAAGCTATCGTGTTCAAATCACAACAATATCTGTTTGATTTATTTGATGCAAACTCGTTGGATCTGAGAAGTAAAAGTTGTCAATTAATCAGATAATTATGTCTCTCCTCTCCCTGGTTTCGGTCCTGTAGTTAATCAGAAAAGTTCGTAACAGCTTACAAGACCAGATCAACCAAACGGAGCCTGGCCCGAATTCCTTTAAAAGTTCGTGACAATATTACTTCGATGTAGATATCACTTCTGTAATATTGTAGTGGTCACTCTGCCAATTCATACATTGATATATGCAATAATTATTTAGATCAAAATCACCTTGGCTCTTCCAACATTATCATCAAATCCAAATATCTTATTTTTTTGCCGCAGAACAAACATTGAACCAGTCCTGGTTTGATTTCATTCTACTTAGTTGTATCTACTCTAATTTTTGCCCTGTTGTTGTTATTGCTTGTAACTAGGCTAACCAATTCAAACTACCTTTGAAAGTGAGGTTTGATATTGTTAGTGTCCAATTACATGTATGAAGAACATCATGTAACGTATTATTAGCCCTTATATACTGTCCTACATATTTAGCTCGCATTCTCCGTCCGCAAGACACGCCTGTAATTGATTCTAATCTTGAGAAGTATAGCTAATTTTCACATCTGCGTGTCCAAATCAGGAAATATTGTCGAATAATGTTTATATTCAAATGAATACCGTAAATTCTCTATTTAGCTCCCCTGGGGGTTACTGATTTCAAGCAGTTTAACGGGGGGCTTATTGGAGAGGGAGGCTTATAAGAAAGGGGGCTAAATAAATTTCTTGACAATTTTCATACTAAACTAAATATTTGCTGTTTGAAAATAGAGAACAACATTAATAGCTTCTATTATCTATGAGTTTGCACATCATAACTCATACACGCTTTTTTCATACAGGCTAAAGGCCTAGTACTAAAAGTTTTTGGCCACATTTTAGTTCTAAAAGATTCATAAAAGTTCCTTAATTTAGCGAACTAAATTGCTGTAAAAGCGTGCGCAGAAAGTGAATGTAGCAAATTGTCCTACAACAAACAAAATGCGTCAGTACGAGTTAAAGTCTAAAGCAATGTCATATTCAATTGTCTTGGTAGAGCTTTACGTTGAACCAGAAAACGATTTCAATGTGCTATTTGTCTACAGTTTCTTAGCCTTTTGCTTGTAGTTCTAAAAGTTTACTAAATTTTACGCTGTCTAGTACTGGGTTACTTATAAAGTGGTTTCTCATAACATGTAGCAGAGCAAAATTGAAAAAATTGTATAGCAACCGTTGATATAGAACGTTTAGCTCAGTTTACTTACTTCTATGAGATTTACTTACGCTGTCTACTATCCCAAATTACTTACTAGAGATGGGGCCTAATAAATTTCTTGGCCCAGAAAGGGAAGTTTATTGGAGTGGGGCATAATTGAGAAAAAGAGTTAAAAAGAGAAATTACGGCATGCTATAAATGTTAAAGCATTAAACGCCTTTATAAGCAGAGGAATATAGAAAAGGCTTCAAATCAAAAGATACAAACCTGGAAACCAAGGAAGATGCTGAGCAGCCATGATGGATTTTCATCGATTTTGTATTGAAGACCTGGATCACCAGAGGATGGCATTTTGGGATCTCTTCTAGTTTTACCCAATCTGTGGAAGGGCTTGCCGTATCGTGATCTTTCCCTAACGGGCTGATAAAATGTGTACAGTATAAAATTATGAGCTTGCGTGATATAACACAGTGGTTTAGCTTTCAAGCTGTGTAATTTAGTGCTGCGATCATGTGGTGTCCCCTTCCCAGGGGCGTTGAGGCCAAGCAGAAAACTGGAAAGATTCCCAGTGGGCCCATTTGAAGGTTCTTCTTATCGACTTGAGCAATTAAAACAGTATTCTATAATGAGCGAAATTTTAAGCCTCCGGGGGGCTTATATATTACTCTATTAATTTCACGTACTTTAGAGGGGGGCTTATTGGAGAGGGGGACTTATAAATTTCTTGAAAATTTTCAATAGTTAACTAAATATTTGCAGTTTGAAAATAGAGAAACGTACTCATACTTTTTAGTTTATACATCATTGGTTGAAAGTAGAACAGCATTGAAAAATTGTGTAGTAACGGTTGATATAAAATGTTTCTATCCGTAGTAAGCAAATGAATGATTTTGATTCTTGACATCAGGAGAACTATTGCTTTCAAAGCGTGATCCTAGCTTAGTTTACTTACTTTTATGAAGCTTACTTGCCATTGGTAGTATTCAATATTTTATAGGTGTGGGGGTTAATAGCATTAAAAAGTTAAAGCCCTTCCCATGTCAAATGTCGCATAGGGCGGCGCCTATCTCCGCTTCGCGTAGCCCTAGGCCACACGTCTGCAAGTGCAGTGAGGGTGTAATGGTAGTCAGAGCTGCAAGGCTTGTATGACAAAAAGACTGAAATCTCATGTGTTGCTTGTAATCAAAACTCTGAATGAAAGATTGCCCTCGCTTACGATAGTCATTACTTATATACATAAAGATGATTGACGGGAACATCACTTGACCATCCTACCACAGGGGCTACGGCGGATTCTCATACATCGAGCGCTAGACGAGAAGGCAGTGAGTACCACTTTTAAAGTCTTTGGTATAACACAGCCAGGGCTCGAACCCGTGACCTGTCATTTGTGTGGTGGACGCTCTAACCACTCAGCCACTACTCCGGTCAATTAATAGAGGTGAGCTGAATAAATTTCTTGATCCTAAAAGGGGGCTTAATTGAGCGAGTGATCTCTGGCGAACGTAAGAATGAATTAATATTGAATTCTGACAAGAAAACAAACCCAGGGTGCATTCTATGTAAATTGCACGCCGAGCGTGCACCATGGAATATGGGCGGAGGGTCAAAAACTACGTCTGTGCAACACCAGCACAAGCCACTAAAAGAAATCCAAATCTATCCAGTTTCACAGACAAAGTAATCAACAATTTACACACGTGAAACTTTGTCCATTAGTTCTCACGTCGAATGCCGACAATAGCACTTAGTGCCCGCCGAATATCTTCGGGCCAAAGTATGTGGAATGCACTTTGGAAAAGAGCTAAACTTTGGGCCTTGAATCTTGTGATTTTCTTAACATTTTTTAACGATAATAATATTACATGCCAGAAAACCGTGTCTCACTTCAACATGCAAATTAGGCCGCAGCTGAGTTCCGCCTTTGCACACTGTTACAAAATCCAGAATCTCAAAAACTTCTCAGAATTTTCCTTTGTCTGAGCAGAAAATTACAATTAGAAAAACAGAAAAACAAAATTGAATGTACCATGTATCTTCTACCTTCTATTCGCGTCCCCAACTGTCGAAGCGTACCTTCACATAGGGAGACTATCTTTGCTCAAGGACTTCGAAACAACCCTGCACTTAAAATATTGTTTTCGGTCTTTTACTTCCTACCCTTCTCGCAATCCCTATCAATAATTGACTGGATTCTATCGAGACTACGATAGTCAATGGCGCCACGAAGCGATGTCCGTAAGGGCCTTGAAATTTCTATAGCTTGATCAGCCATCTTGAAATAATTTTCTTCCTGATGAAGCGCAGAGAAGGAGTAGTATTTGACCAATCAAATCAGTTGACCTAAGTACCCCATGAATTATGCATTTAGATCAAAATGAGACAAATCAGCAGAAATTTTCCGGCATGTAAAATAATAATGAACACTTTAACATGAAGTTGGCTATTTATAGTAGCTAATAAAACTAATTACGGCCAACTACCAACAAGATACAAGGATAAAAAAGAATATGAAAATTAGAAATACCCTACTCCATAAATAAAAGTCTTATAGATCCTAAAGTTGCAATTTTCGCATTTCTCTGACTTCAGATGTTTTTAAAAACTGTCAAAGAGCTAGAAGTTTTAATTTCCATTGGCAATTTGGCCCATGCTCTTTGTAGTGCTCACTTTTGGTAAATTTAGACCCCGTTTACACCGAGTTGCCTCGTGAACTCATCGTGCAAGGAGATTATGATCTTGCTCGCTTTGCATCAACATTTGTCGCGGTTTTCCATATACGTTGTATGCTCTGCGGACGCCTTCGCAGCGCTCTTTCTTCTTTCATCCATTCATTAACTATTCAAACACAGCTGACGCACATCATGTATGAGTAGTGGTTGTGATATGCACTAATATCGTTGTTTACTATATGTTTTATACAAGTATAGCCTTACATTAGTCATGTTTATGTTCAAGAAATGTCTTTCCAAGTTGTTTATTAACCATATTTACGTAAATTCCGTATCCTGTTATTCTTAATTTTGATTGGTAGAAATTTATAGATTCTGTGTAAGTTACCTATAAAAAAGAGAGAGTGAAGATTGAGGGCAGAGATTCGAATAGATAGAGAAAAACAAATCAGATTGGATAGGAATCAAGAGAGAGATATAATTAGAGAGAGATGGTAACGTTAACAGTATAAGCTTCAAGTAGACACCTTTAGAGAATATTTTCATGAAGAGTAACTGGATACAAAAATGGTGTTTCTCTGAGAGTTCTCTTGGCACTTTAACACCTAAATCCCTGAACCAGCAGATAGTCAGCGTGGGGACGCTGATAAGTTTCTACAACATTAAAAACACAGAAAAAATAGGCAAGGGCCCTGGGACCGCAGAGTATTCTCATAAAGAAAGGAGGGAATTGCAATATTGCTAGGAAATGCAACTTCATAACCCTGTTACATTCTCAGTTTGTCTACATTCTGACTCTCCATTTCACCGCAACAAAGTGCTGAAGGTAAAGACCTTCTATAATTATCGCAGTTGCATTTTCCATTTCATACGATGAAGGATTTCGTGTTGCCACTGCTAATTAGGCCATTTCGCTGCTTCTATTTACTTCACAAACACTGGAATGTGTCACCCAATGATAGGTGGTGCTACCTTACCAAACCGATATGGATTCTGATTGGTCTACGAGAGAATTTAGCAAGCGAAATGAAAAACAGGCAAGTTTTTTTTGCTGAGACATTTTTTCACTCAAACTCTCAGCGAAATGTCACTGTGCATGCATGTGACATATTTCGCTCGAACTTTTTCGCATTTCGCTGAATTTTTTCTCACTGGAAATGCTTCCAAATTCCTGCTAACCTCCAGTTCGACTCTTCTTTCTACGTCCATATGACCGAATAGCAGCCTCGATGCGGTACTGCACTCAGTAAAGTTCACTTTCAAGCGTTCACACGAGAACACAGGAGTTCGGTTCCAAAAAATTCACTTTCCTACGTGAACTCAAAAATGTTCAGTTAGGTGAACTTCTATGAGCCTTGACGTGAAAAATGTCTGTTAATAAAACTTCGATCATCTATGATTATGGCCCTGTGAGCCTCATTATCTTAATTAGGCTCAATAACTTGGACATTCAAGTAGTGGTCTTGGATAGAAACATTGATGGAGAGAAATAGGGCACGTCTACCAAGGTCCCTTTTCAAAGAAACTTGAGTTAGATGAATGTGGTGAGAAGGCACTTCCTACGCTCTTCAAAATGAATGTGGTGAGAAGGCACTTCCTACGCTCTTCAATAGTCGCAAGGGTGTGGTCAAAAAATTTTTCTGGGGGCTTCGCTCCTAGACCCCCTTTTTTCTCCATTCTTCAGAGTTCTCATATCATTTATCATTTGCCTTCTACATTTCACCTTTGTGACTTAACCATACCATTTTTTATACGCCGTATTACTGTATGGCGTAAAAATAGTATTTTGAGAAAAATTTCCGGCATAGGATGGACATGAGATGCACCCTGGGATTTGTAGAATCAGTACGCCCATAAAGGGCCTGGCGTAAAAAGATGGCTCCAGCAGTACTCTGACTAACTTTGGTATTCTTCTACGAATTGTATAATAAGAGTTTGCTCTTCTGCGAAGCATGAGCCAATTAATTTATAAATATATCTATTGATTTTTTCCTTCGTGGGCACATTCGGGCCTACCAACAATGAATGCGTCCCTGGCAGGTTTCCACGTGAAAGCATGACGTTAACACGCAACATAACAGGTAAAGCATAGAATATTATGTGGCTAACGTAGAAAGGAATATGTGAGCAGCCGTGGCCTAGCGGTGATGAACTCGACTTAGACCAACGTGGTCCTGGGTTCAAGGCCTAACGCAGGCCATTGGTGACGTCAGGAAGGGTATCCGGTCCTAAATGCTCGTGCTAGCACTAAAGTCCTCTCAGAGGCACCCTCCAAGCCCCAAGGAATTGGGGGAAACGGAGGTTAAATCGAATAAAAAAACGTAGAAAGGATTATAACACAATTACCAAACACAAAAAACCCTAGCGGACAGTGTTTTTCAGTCCAGAAATCCATGAAACCTTCGACTTTACTCTTGTTTCACTCCAGCCCAAAGCCCTGCCTCAGTTGTTGTAGAATACTTTCTGAGATTATTCCATGGCTCAATTCGCAAGAATGACACTAAGACCCCTGCAGACTGCACCGGTGCAAATTCTGTACCGGAATAGAAGGTGATACGGTTCAGCCTACCGTCTACATTGTACCGTGCTATCCGTAATGCTTTCTGCTCCTCCTACATGAACACTTTCTGTACCTGCTAAAAAGAGTAACAACTCTTGTACCGTATCGGTTCACTTCTTGTACCGGAGCAGTGCAGACACCTAACAGTGGAATGGAAGTTATCAGCTATTTCTCACAATTTATCACACAGTTTGGAGATAAATCCCACCGTGAGGATTTCACATAAAATGCTTGGTCAAAACGAACGAGTTAAAGTTTCCTCATATTTTAATATAGTGCTTTCCTAGTCACAACGATATGACAACATAGTAGCGCTATTTGAGTTGAAAGTACTTCGTAATAGTTGTTTAGCCTTGTTATTTTCGATCATGCAGTTGATTCCTTGTTCGATCTTTGAATACTCAACACGGATTTGGTGAAACCAGGATACTCAAGAAAAGAACGAGCGAAAAGTCGACCTGTCAAACTGTCAGGACATGTGATATGCGCTTTTGTTCTTTAACGATGCATTATAACAATGCTGAGTCTTGATTAACAATGGGGACCAGTACAGTGTGCACGGTAAGGCTATCTGGGACAACTTCTGCACCGGGGAAGTGTAGACGCAGTTAATCCGGAAAACCTTCTGTTCCGGTACAGAAGTTGCGCCGGTGCAGTGTGCACGGAGCCTAAGTTGCCAGCTAGCTGGAAAAATGCTATTTCTTCACCGTACGTTACGTCACAGACAAACGCTACAATTTTTCAAAGCGGTAGAAAATATTTTTGACGGTTTCTTGTTTTAGTTACTTAAAGGGATGCATTTAAGTGATCTGTATAGTTATCTCATTTATAAAGTCTTGTTTGCTCTCTCTGTCGCAATTTCAACCCTTCAGGTATACGTTACGTCACATTTGGAAAGCCCCTTTGCCTACTATGTTCGTTTATGCAGATGTAACAAAAGTTTAGGTATAATTAATTAATTTCATGTTCTCTATATATATTTATTTGCTTCATTAATTGTAAATGTACTAACCAATAACCCAACTTGTGCGTAATACCTAACTGTTAGGTTATGTACAATACTTTATAGATAGACAGACAGTGGTGGTTTTTCAACAACAAACAGAGGCAAAGGTGTTGAATTTGCCAGATATTCTAATTTAGAACTTTTCCCGACAAAATCCAAAACTTCTCCATAGCCATTTTGAAATATCTCTCTTTTTCCAAACATTTCCAAGTCCTGGAAAGTGGCAATATCCAATTCCAAAACTTTCCAAAACCTGTACGGACAATGGTCCAAATATGGCCTAACATGAATCCTTTGGCTCATTTTATTTCATTTCATAATTAAAAAACATCTAATTGCTATATAATCACAATGAAAGTAAATATCCTAATGACAAAGCTAAAATAACAGAAAAAATAACATAAAAAATGCATGGAAATCGATGTTTAAAAACACATCAAGACTGTTACTCACTAATTTGTTAGTTTTGCCGAAGTTTGTATTGCGTATTTGGACCACCGCCAATCCTCCCCACCCCAAGAAAAAAACGCTTTTTGAAACTAACAAAAATTTTGATTAGTAAAATGTTTTTAAATCAATTCTGTGGTAAAATCTAGCTAACGTTGTCCAACTACGAATGGCGCCAAAGGGCATCTACTAACGTAAACAAAAGGTAGAGGTAGGAGGGAGAACGACTGAAGAGAACCTTTCACTTAACAAGAAAGCGCAAATAAAAGAATCCAATTTGCATCGGCAACTATGATAAGCTGCAACGTCCAAGTAGGTAGCTGATGTGCATTTTGAGGGAGAGGTTCCCCTCCAAATGCACATCAGCTAGGCTACAGTATGAATGGATTACGTGTTTAATCTGTTCATGGCGACAATATCACCGAATTAAATAAAAGGTACAGCTAAACATACCAATTTGTGGCTTGATCAGCTATGTGGTTCTCTTGCTAAAATGCGAATGCAGAGATAGATCTTTTTACTATAGCAGAAGGGCTAATCCTACTATGTGTCACCACGCTAGCTTTTGTCTTCCGTAGTGGTTTCACCTGCAGTTTCATGTGTACAACTCCATTACCTCACTACCTCCACTTAGACCTATGCATATAACCCGGACCATATTTACAAACGACCTCGAACTTCAGTAATGAAGCGAACGGCAGCCTACAAGGGCAGCACTAGAGGAGGACTGTGGGGCTATGGCCCCCGTTGGAAGGTGAAAAACAATGTTTTGGAGATTTTTGGCATTTACAGTACCTCAATAACAACCATATTCTAGCCCCTTGTCGAAAAAGTCTGCCGCCGGTCGGAAAATTCCTGGCGTTACCCCTGCATAGTTCACACCTTGAGTGAAAGAAGGGCTTTGGTACACAAACTGAATTCCTCCCTACTGTCAATGCCGCTAATCCTCGAATCAGCCCCTGGGGGATGTGCCAGGAAAATTACACAATCAAGGTTTTTGACCCCTGCTGGTGCAGCCTGGATTTGTCCCTCCAGGACATTTCCTCCAGCTACATGCATTCTATGATCCAGCCGATCCCCATGTTTCTCCAAAATTGATCGCAACCCAGTCCCAAGAGAAGACTAGAATTGTATCAGAAAGAGTAGAAGTAATCAAAGTATATAGTTCCTACCATAGAGTTTATAGTCCTATTATCTCTATGGTTCCTACGCAGCATCTAGCAAAAGTATAACTGCATTCTCCATACACTCCCTATTTCATTCTCCCTCTCTCTTTCTGGATCTCTGAGTTACGGAATGGAGAGGAAAAGTTTTCATATGTAATAACAACTGTGGTGCCTTGCTAAAGCAATTTTTCAACGTTAATGAAGCACTTTCATCTTCAAGTCGAAATAGTTCCCAGGTTTTTGACAAGATCTAGCCTGAGCCAGACTCTTAGTCCGGCTTTTCGATAAGGTGCATTAACTCGATATCTTCGATCATTGTTGTTGAATGGAAGTGAAACAAAGGACATTCTATTCACAGATCAAGTGGAACTACTGGGAACACTTCCAATCAGAGAACATTATAAATACCATGACACGATAACGTCAGTCAACGAATAGCAGGATAGAAAAACCACTGACTGGATTGGAGTATGTAGGTTGAGAAAGCTTTCCCAGCAGCTTCGAAGTTTATCAACATAACTTAATCATAGTGTAATCATTAATACTTGACATGCTTCATACTTAAGATGGTGGTGCTAAAGTTTTAACATGGGGTGCTCAAAATAGAATTTTGGATACCACGTCTACCTTATAGCAAATGTGTACTGTTAAAATCTTTTATTTTGATAAGCGCAATAAGAATATATAACACATATTGATATAGCATATATCATGAAGATAACATAACTTCCCATGTAACTCAACTTTGAACCTTTTTAAAGTCTAACGTATACAATTTTGGAATATGGTATAGGATTACTCATGTGACTAACTGCGTCACATGCCAATTATTTTCGAAAAATAATTCAGCAATATCGAAATGAGTTTGCAAATCGTAAGGAATGTAGAACTTTGGGAAATCTTCAATAACTTGGGAGTCTGAGAGCTTGTCCCCAGAAAATTTGTTTAATGGCCCGGAAAGCAGGGCATTATAGAGAGTGGGCATCCTCTTTATTATGAGTTAGTCAATAGTTGCTTTAACGGATTCATATGGAGATATGGCCTCACGTAAATGGACATCTGCTTTACGTAACATTTACTGAATGGTTTCCTGGTCAAAAAGCAGGTGGCTTAGCGGTTTTTTGAAGATAATCGTCTATTATCAGCAGCGTGAGTTTAATGGGCTTACAGAAAAATAGTAATGAGAGAAGTACAATGTAGCCAAAGTTATCAAATGAAAAAGATTTCATTGAAAAAAGTGTACCTTGGAAACATTCATTCAACCACAATGACAAAATTTGTAATGTAGGAAGCTCTTGAACCTCTCATGAGATGGATGTCAAGCACATGGAGCAGAATTTTGTCCTTCTGTGTTGCTAGCAACTCTGTTCTTTAATATACTTGGCTTGATGTTCTTCAGTCAGGTTATCAGAATAAAAATGATTAGTCAGGTTACTGAGTCAAATCCAAACAAACATTTTTAAGCCAGGCAGTTTCGCAGAAATCGAGATGTCTCAACTTTGGATTTGAAAATTCCAAACTAGCAACTCTGGCTTCCTTCCATGCTATGCCCCAGGGTCAAATTACACTGTCTCTTCGTACTCAAAAAGCAGCACTTTCGCTTCTCTCAAAACTATGCAACATTTAATCAAAATATGACAGATGGATTTGCTTATTTCATTCTTTTATCAATGTTTTGATATAATTTCCATGTTGTTCGGCAAAAGTTCTTTGACATATAATTCAACTTTGAAACTCTTACTAGCGGCTTTCCCATTGTTTTGGCCTATCGATCTTCTTCACGTTTGGTAGATGAAGAAATACACACTTTTTATAAGAAAAACATAATTTTGCTTGAGCCTCAATTTTCTTAGCTTTTTCCGAAATTGAGCCTGAGATTTTCTTAACTTTTCCTTAACGTTTTATAAAGTAGAATTGGGAAAAAGGGGTTAAACATTCGTTACGAACATTGCACACTTGAATTCGAAGTCCAGCTTTAACATTTTGAATGCAATAATGACGAAGTATCGATTTTTGGCCAATGAAAAAGCTTAATTTTGGAAATTGAGCCTCGTGGTTTTCATAAGATTTTGACAATTTGAGCCTCATTTTCTTGTAAACTTTTTTCTTATAAAAAAAATGTGTAGCAACATTTTCTATCAAACTTTTGTACAAATTGAAAAAATGACAGGTGGATCTGAATAGACTAATTATCCAGGAATCATCATCATCAATAGACGGGAAGTTCATTTAGCTGAACAGCTGTGGCTCTCCATGCTTCTCTATTCTGTGCTAATCGATATAAATCAGCAAAGCTCCAATTCCCACCAAATTCTCGAATGTTATCACTATACCTGGTTTTTGGTCTACTTTTTCCTTTTTTTCCATACATATCCCTAATTAATAAGTCTGTACAAATGTCACCTTTTCTGAATACATGTCCGACAAAAGCCATTTTTCGTTTAACAATGGTAGTAAGCAGTCTTTCACTAGTTCAAATTTTATTTAAAGCATATTCATTGGTCTTTTTATCAGTCCACTTTATTCGTAATAAGCGTCCATAGCACCACAGCTCAAAGGAGTTAATTTTCTTTTTATCAGTTGCTTTTAGAGCCCAGCATTCCGATTCATAAGTAGCAATATTAAAGGCCAAGGATTTTAAAAGTCTTTTCTACGTGGTAATTGAAATTGCCCTGTCTTTCCAAACGTTGACTAGTGAAATCATTGCATTTTTTACGATAGCAATACGTCTCTTGATTTCTTTAGAATCGTCATAATTTTCAGTAATCATTGCTCCAAGATAAGCAAAGTTTTTCACGTTTTCTATATCTTGCCCGTTAACAAGTATGTTGTCTTGGATATCATGGTATTAATTGTAGCAAAATGTTTTGAGGTTTTCTGACATATAATTTGCGCTTTCTTTCGAGACCGAAGTGTCTTTACACGGGTGATGCGCAACCCTCTGTGAGGTATTTTGAAGAAGAATTCGAGCGTAGTTTCAAAACAAGCCTACCTGTTCAGTTCTAGATAGCTAGTACCGTTATCAGCAAAAAGTATATTCTGTGGCGTGTATTAGGCCCAAAACAGCTTCAAACTCTAGATCAATACGAAAAGAACAAGAAGAACAGACCTCTCGCTGCCTAAAATTTTTATATTTGTTTCTGGGAAGCTTGGTATCATTTTTAGAGCAGAAATTCAATTTTTAGTCTCTGCTGTTACAATTTTGATATCTGATCCGAGACAGATAAAAGAAGATTTTATAGATGGCGAGGCCCGAATCTTTGATGAGATTCAGTGAGATGCTAATACTGGTAGTAGTAGGTTTTCTATCCCGCATTTCATTTCTCTTTGATCAAAAGAACTTAAAAATGATCGAAGTACAAATTATGACTGTTAACTTTTGCATTAGAATACTTGCACGCTGTAATAAGAAAGAAGTTGCTCAAAAAGAACTATGTTTATAGGCCTATTGATATACAAAACCGGAAGTAATGAGCAAATGTCAATTCATGTTTCCATATGCGAGAGCAATGGAGCCGAATGGAGCAATGCAATAGAGCAGGGTTGTCCAACGCGTGGCCCTCCGTGTTGTCTGGTGTGGCCCGTGTTGAGATTAAAGCTGTTAAAAAATTACATGGAGGTAAAAATTTCGATGCAATTACAAAATTACATCGCAATTATTTCGGTTGCAAACAGGGGTAGAAATTCATTGGGACAACCAAAGCACGTGCATTCGAGCGCACGCTCATTTGCAAGTACTGTCGCAGTGAACCCGTGCCCAAACCTCTACCACGTGCCTGCCCCAAAGGTCAGAAGCCCAGGCTCAACCGCCATCTACCGCCATCGACACTCTACATTTGTCTAAAAATTCAAGATGGCTACATCCCACAATCCTAAGAAGCAGAGTCGAGAGACAGATGGCGGACTCGGTGGACGCAATAACAAAATATCATGGACAATATGTATTATATAAGTGGCCCTCTGTCTATGACCTAAATATGAAAATGGCCCTCCGAGAAAGAAGGTTGGACAACCCTGCAATAGAGGAACCAACTACCTTAAGCGATTAAAGTGAGGCTAAAAGTGGAGGGCTCTAGGAGGTCCTACTTTGGGACATTTACGTTCTATCCCTTATCAGGAGCTAAAAAGATCTCACGGTCATATAAATAGTTCTCCTTTACAATCACAAACACTCTTTTTGTATAAAAGCAATTTCATAAGAACACGAGCCTCAAAATTGAGTTTAAAGTTAAGAACAGGTTGGGGCTGAATTTTGACAATGGTGCATTCACGTTGCAACGAAATAATTTGGAATGCCATTACCTTGTTAGTCTGAGAAGAAGTGAGAGCTTATGCCGTGTCCACACTACACAAACTAACCTAGGTTCGCCCCAGGTTAGTTTAATCTAGGGCGAACCCAGGTTGTGTCCACACTGAATTTACCTGATTTACAGTGTGGACAGAAACTTGGGGTGAACCTAAGTTAAGAGAATCTGCGCATGTGCTGGAGACATGTTTTTCTGAATCCTCCTTACAAATTTGAATCAAACATAGCCGAGAACAACGTGTACGGTATTAACACATGTAGTTCAAGTATTTTTCTAAAAATCGCAATGATAACAATGTTAAGGAACAATCATTAGCTGTCGTCTAGCTATGTTATGTTGACATTCGTTATTGTTTTTGCTATTATGATTATAATTAATGTGCATAAAATTAGGGACATGATTATTCACATTAGGGAACACACTTGAAAAACGAAAAGGCAATGATCGCGTGCTGAACAAAATGATATCGCAAACTTTTTTTAGTAAGTAATGTCGGGGAAAGGCCGTAGGGCCTATAACAAAGCCCCGATAAAGGAAAAACTGAGAAAATGAGGGAAGTTTAAGTAGAAAGGGAGACAAGATCAAGTTTCTTGCTGTTAGATTTAAAAGATGACAAATTGTAGGATTCAAGGAAAGTAGTGGGTGGCAATGAGTTCCACAGTCGGGAAGTTCTGGGAATGAAAGATGATTTGTGAGATAGAGTTCGTGGATTAGGTAGTGTAACTTGGAAAGGGTGTGAATAGGTAGAGCCTCTGGTGGTTCGAACACGCCTCACTGGAAATAGCGGTAGAAAATGGAAAGATCTGCAACAAGACGACGATGGGAGAGAGACTGTAGAGAATTAGTGAGGTTTGCATTGTTGATGAGACCGATAGCATTAGACTGGACTCTGTCAAGAAGATGGAGAGAAGATTTAGGAGCACCACCCCAGACATGAGAGCATTACTCCAGAGAAGGACGAATCTGGGATTTGTATATAGTTAGTAGTTGAGAAAGTGAGAAATAGCCACGGGCTCTAGAAAGAAAGCCAAGTTTTTAAGATGCATGCTTTGCAATGGAATTGATATGGGGTTTCCAAGTGTGATAACAGGGGGAAAATCTTGGTGATGCTTACGTGATATGATAACCTGTGTTGTCTTTTCTTCATTGAACTTAACAAGGCTGTCACTACCCCACTTCTCTACATTTGTCAAGTCATTGATGAGAAGTGAGGCTGAAGTGCTACGATATGGTGAAATATTAGAATAGACAGGGTGTTGTGGATTGGATGAAAAAGATGAACTTAAATAAGTGTCATCGACAAAGGAGAAAATACTGGAAGATGTAGAGGAAAGCAGGTCATTTATGAAGAGGATAAACAGAACAGGAAAGAGAACAGAGCCCTGAGGTACACCTGAGTTGATAGAATCAGGATTAGAGAGGTAGCCATCGACCCTAATTGCAATTGACCTATCAGATAGAAAGCTAGAAATTTATTTAATGAGGGTGTGGTGAAGACCAAACATTGGCAGTTTAGCAAGAAGACCTTCATACCAGACGCAATCAAAGGCTTTGGAAATATCAAGAGAGATCACTCTACTCTCACCGTAGGATTCTAGAGTAGAGTAGAGATAAGATTATATGATTACAATTTGTTGCATTCATAAGATTTATAACAATTAGAATAAGAATCTATCTTTGTGTATATCAGTGCTAATATTATGGCTACGTCGGATAGACAAGGTTTCCTAACAAACAAAGCTTGCGATACTGTAGTTGAAGTAATACAGAAGAATTGAGCTTTTGAAAAGAATTAAGAGCGTCATTATGCCGCTGCTGGTGTAAATGAATAATTATGCATACACAAGCACAATTTACACTCAGAAAAGGGCTCAAAAGCAACGATCAAATTACTGTACCCGCCACTGCGCATACCTTAAGTGCAAAACTAACCAAGGTTCGCCCCAGGTTGTGTCCACACTACATTTTTCACAACTAACTTGGGGCGAACCTAGGTCGAACCCACCTCCGAAGCTGGGCTAAACTAACCTGAGGCGAACCTAGGTTAGTTGTGTTCACACTAGGAAAATCTAACCTGGGTTAGTTGAAATCTGGGGCGAAGCTAGGTTAGTTTGTGTAGTGTGGACACGGCTTTAGTCACTTCTAGCTACTGTCTCAACGTTGCCTACTTCAAATAGTTTATAAACTAAACAGCATGGATGCGTAACAGAGACCACCTTGGAATTTTGGCCAATTGCTAATGGGTTCTCAATCAATCAAAACGTCAAATTCTGTCTTATATATTGTCTAAATTACCTACAAAAAAACCGTTTAAGAGCAATTTAAAAACAATTCTGCTTCAAAAGTCTTGAAATGTTAAGAACAGCCATTTCAATTTAGCTGATTTTTGTAAAATAGAGTATAATTGCATATATACTTGTTTTATAAGAACATTCAGGTTCTGAATCGCTGAATTTAAGAAATATTTTACGAATACTGCAAAACTCAATTTTCATCAAGACTTGAGTTTTTGTGCATTTAAGCTATAGTACTGTTTGCAGATAAAATTTTGCACCATCGATACAATATTTGTTTTTTTGTTTCACTTCTATTTTGCTTTGCGATGGAGTAAAACATCAACGAAAGTTTGAATATGACCCTTTGATTTTCAGGCGTAGTTGCACCTTCAATATTTAAGAATAATTGAAGACTAATCTAAGTGTGACGCTAAGAGGGCGCTTTTGGCTCTCAGGGAAAGGTTAGGTATTCTTATAAAAGAAAGAAGTTAAACCGGCCTAAAATGGTCACCCAAGGGACTGACCAAATTTGACTGTTATATCTCTCTTGTCTCTCTATAGAACTGTATCACTCTTGTCTGTTTTCAGCGAAATTTCAGAAAAATTGATATACAAACACCCACATAACTTTTTGGAGGTTTATGTGCATTTATACAACCTTCACTTTGGTTCCCGTGATTCCAATACAACAACAAAATATGCTTTGAGTAGATAAACTGAATGTATTAAAAATACTCTAGACAATAAAAATTTTGAGCGTGGAATGTTTAAAGATCAATAAGAAGCTTTTGATATCGTCAATCACCAGATTCTCCTGAATAAATTAGAACACTATGGTGTACGGGGTACTGCTCTTGAATGATTTATTTCCTATCTTAACAATAGATGCCAGTATGTATGTTTAAATGGATACAAGTCTAGTCATCTTAATGTTACTTGTGATGTTCCCCAGGACTCTGTCCTTGGTCCACTTCTTTTCCTTATATGAATACATGATCTTCCTAGCTCATCTAGAAAGCTATCTGTTTATCTCTTTGCTCACGATATGAACATCTTCTTTGAATCTGACAATCTTAGTAAACTAGAAAAGTGGTCAAAAATGAACTTAAGAAAGTTAAAAAGTGCCTTGATGCTAATAAACTTTAATTTAATATAGCTAGAACAAGTTTTGTTATATTCCATTCTCCACAAATGCTTTAGTTAAATCTGTCAACACCAGGATTGGTAAGGATCATGTTAATCAGGTTAAATATGTTAAGTTTCTTAGTCTCCTCTTGGATGAAAACCTCAATTCGAAGTACCACTTGAGTGAACTTTCAAAGAAGTTAGCAAGAACTAGTAGTGTACTCTTCAAAATAAGGCATTTTCTATAAACTAGTCTTCTATTGTTTCCTTCTATTACTCTCTATTTTCCTCTTTCCTTCAGTGTGGGATTATTGTTTGGGTTCTTACTTATGAAATCTGTACTAAGTCAATACACCATCTGTAAAAAAAGTTGTGAGATCTATTGTTTTCAAGAATTATACATCTCCATCTACACCAATCTTCTCTGAATTAATAATTCTTGAGTTATGTTATCTATTTAACTCAAGCTACTAATCTTTGTGTTTGAATCTGTTTGACTCTAATTTCTCCTACCTTTCTCCACAACTTTTTTGAGATTTTGTCCCCTGGTCATCAGTATGATACAAGACAGACTTGCAAGGGTTAATATTTTTGTGACACGTAAGAACACTTCCAATATGGATTAAGATGAATGAGATAAGCAGGTGCTAAACCCTGGAATGATATTCCACCCAGCATAAACAGTCTACTTCAGTAATGATTTTTCTATCGAGGTCTAAAATTACACATTTTCTCAACTAAGTACTAGTCTTGAGCTTCTTGATAAGGTAACTACGTTTTGGATATAAACAGTAAAACATGTTGTAATTTGCATGCAAGGTTTTAGCACAGAGGGTGTTCCTTCTTCGATTAGTTTACCCTCCATATTCAACTCTTGTACCCCTTTTTGTAATATTTGTCGTTATTTTTGTCGTCTGTTGTAGTTTGCTATTATGTGCATCTTAAACTATTTGTATATTTTGAAATTTAAACCTAAACTGAACTGAATGTCTGGTATCAAGTAAGAGTAAGTAAGTTAGCTAATTATATAGGGGCTGGCTGATTTATAACCGCTATGGCAGGTGACCGTCCTATCACTATCTCTGAAAGGGGGGGGGCGTAGAAAGCTCACGCCTCCAAGTAAAGTTGGTGGAGCGATTCCTTTCACTACGGTCCTAAGTTCTATCACCATGAATTAAGTGACAGTTGCATAAATAGTGCCGGCTCCAGTCCGCGGCCTGGGGGCTAGGGATCACTAATTTATACTACCATGTGCATGCAGTATTTTGTTAAATTTTGATATTCCTAATTTCTAAGTGCAAAAGTAATACCCTTTAGCTTATAGGAGACTATGTTCATCCTATTTTTACTTGTTTGTGACTGACGTAAATCGTAAAACATTCAATTCAATGTTAGAAAGGTAAAACGATAGAAAAGAGACAGTCTTGTTTTGTGAATCAAGAACGAAGCAGCAAACAAATTCTTGTCGTTCTCTGGAGAAGTCTCAAACGCTATAATTACCAATCTTTGAAAAGAACCTGGAAAATTCTGGAGCCTTTGCCCGCATGAGGGCGAAGGCATATTCCAGCGAGAGAGAATAACGATTATAAAAACTAAATTCCCCATCAGTGACTGCCCCTCGTTGGTTCGTTGATGCTTCACTGTTGTCTTATTTTACGTGCAGAGGACACGGAGCCAGAGATACACGCTGTCTGTAGACTAAGTTCTGACTGACTACACAAAACAACCTACACACGCATATACAGAATGTTGCTACGAAACGAAACAATGGGTAATGAGTTGTTGTTGAAAAGGTGACAGTTTGGATTTTGTTTGATGTTTGTGTTACAATTGAATGGATGAGAAAATGGCCTTGGCTACAATGTTTACGTTCACTACAAGCTCTCATCCTTTTTGTTTTTCATCTCACTTTTCAATTTTCACTTATGGAAGTAGACCCTTTAGCCAGAGCTGATTTACAAGGGACCCTCCACTAAAATGTTTAACTACAATAAAGGAAGCTACAGATCAAACAAGAAATTGAAATGGACAAGAATTTAAATACAACGTTAAAGATGCAAAAATTACAAAAACGTAATACAGAAGTATTACTATAAAAAATTTCAACAATCGAATGGAAAAGAAAGAGTAACTAAACAAATTGTTTTTCAATCTATATAAGGAAGATAATTGCTTAGTTTTCTTCCAGGAAGGTTTAAAAATGGGAAGCTTAGTCGAAATCAAGGCCATTCTGATATCTATATAAGAAGAATGCTCTCCATGGTGCAATGCTCATTGTGACATCACCCTTTGTCATCACTCGTGCAAGGGTATTTTTCAAGGTACTGACGAGTGGGACATTTGTCCCAGTGAGCCTTTTTCCTTGTCCCAGCAGTGAAGGAAAAATTAATATTTTTGTCCCAATGGGCAAAGTCACAATGGGGCCCGTCTTGGTTTTTCATGGTAAATACAGCAATGCCAGCTGAAATGGCATTCTTGATATTTATTTTTAATGTTTGTGAGTATCAACGGGCATAAATACCGAGCTCTTTGCAAATGAGACGGAGGCCTTCTTACGGAATTGCTCCAGTAGTCAAATTCCCTTAGAAAATACCCTGTACTCGTGGTCAATGTTTACTGTTACATTCAAACTAATGTTTAAAAGTGCTGTTAAAATAGTGCTGTGGGGTAAATAATTCACCAAATTTCATGAAATATAGCCGAAAATACACTTTTTAAATTGCTTTGCTAACGTCAGCTTATTACAGTTCACTAAGTGGTATGGGGTTTGCAATTACTACATCAGCCTCTCCAGTTTTCTTTTCATTGGGGTAGTACGGCAAAAATGGGATATACTTCAACCATGGTTTGTTCATCCACAATTTCGACGAAATAGGATCATAGACATGCAGTGAAACAGCTGATTTTCCCTGCTCACCAACTTCACCATCTGCAAGTCGTCCCCAGCTATCGATGCCTCTCTCTTTGGCGGTACCAGGCAAAGCATTGTCAAGAATCAATGCAACGATGCAGCCAACAGCCATATTGGTTTCCAATATTACTTTTATGATTTGGTCAAGCTCTTTTACACCTAAGAAGCAGTCAAAGTTTCATGGTAATTTAACTGTGCAATTTGAAAGTGAGTTGAAGTGGTGCTCAAATCGATCAGGCTTTCGGTTACAACGATAAAATCATCAGCAAAGCATGGTTTCTGTTGTCTCACTTCTACTTCAAGCCTACATCTATGGCCTAAGCCTAAGAAAACACCTGCTGCCACAAGGAATCCAAACTTGTTACAAACCTAACACTTCAATTGTATACATATCTAATAATAAATAAATAAATAATTTATATATATATACAGTATATATATAAATACAGTATATACAAAAATATATACAGTATATATATATATATATATATATATAT
>WIPJ01000514.1:209380-224051 GCA_018155075.1 Cassiopea andromeda
CCAACCCAGTCAGGTATCATCATTCCAGTGAAAAATGAAAAACCGAGCACAAATAAATTTCTGGATGAGTTCAAGTCAACGTATTGCAAATTTGATAGGCCAACAGCTAAGATCATTCCAAACAATGCCCAGAACATTCCACCAACTATTGGTTCTGGTATCGTCGCAAACACTGCTCCAACTTTACCAAGAATACCCAATAAAACCATGAAAGCGGCACCAACTTGAATCACACGACGACTTCCAACCTTGAGAGAAATAGTGTGAAAAAGAATTGACTTCGATTATTTGTTCCGTTCTATAATAAATAAAGAGCATTTCAGAGTACTATATTCATTAATTGCTGTAATCAACATAAGAAAATGCATTTTAAGCTAAAAGAAGTGGACAAATGTATAGATGGTAGCCAATCTCGCTAACTAATATTCAAGGCAAAATTTTCTTTACTGTTTACAGAATAGCTTTACTTTCAATTTAGAGAAATGTAGACTTCCGGAAGAATCACGAGATACGGCAAACATTAAGAAATTTGTTATCGTTCTTTCAAGAAAAAGCTTCCTGAAGAGAAGAGAGTTTACTTAAATTGGGAACTGTAGCTGCCCGACCTCCTGCCTTATACATCTACGGTCATACGCATTCTGCAAGTTTAATCTCAGGAAACTCTGGCTGCCATGAAAAACTACAGCAATTGACAAGAGATGAGACATTTATGCAAAAACCTTGGTTATTCCAATCGCCGCTATATTTTCACTGTAAGATGTAGTGCCTGATCCAGATCCACAAGCTCCTGCTATCACGCATCCGATACCTTCAATGCCAATGGCTCGATTGATTGCGTGCCTTGGTGGTGGGGGTGCCCCACTCAATCTGGCGCATGCGTAATAGTCCCCAATTGATTCTATCATCGATGCCAATACACCAGCTAGCATACCAAAGACGCTAGCGGCACTGACAGTAGGAGTGCCCCATTGACCTAGGATCAAAGAAATTATTAGAGTCTGGATCGAGGCTATAGATTAAGAAGGCCGCTTGACTGATGACTTTGAAGGGAAACTGTAGAAGATTGTGAGGCAAAGGTGCTAATAACTTCAAAAAAATATATGGAAAATTTTTAGGTGTTGCCGATTCTGGAGGTGGCAGAAAACTTATAATGAATAAATCTAATAAATAATTCAAACAAGAAAGGATATTTCATTCTGAGTTACCAATTATTTATCACATTATTTGATATTTGCTTCATTCACTATTTTCTTTACTTGTCTCTATCATTTACATTGCACTTGCTTACGTTTCTATACTTATTATTCACAATAATTATCAAATGCTTCTCCATGATTTATCGTAATTATTTAGTTATCTTGAGGTAAGTACACGCTTTTTTATAAGAAAAAAGTTTATAAAAAAATGAGACTCAAATCGTCAAAATATTAAGAAAATCGTAACAAAATCACGAGGCTCAATTTCCAAAATTAAGCGTTTTTATAGGCCAAAAATCGGAATTTCGTCGTAATTGTACCCAAAATGTTAAAGATGAAATTTAAATTTAAGTATACAATATCAATAACGAAAGTGTAAACCATTTCAGCCAGTTTATTTCAGTAAAATTTAAGAAAATCTCTGGCTCAATTTAGGGAAAAGTTAAGAAAATTGAGGCTCAGACAAAATAATGATTTTCTTATAAAAAAAACGTGTAGTTGCACATCTTCCTACCCTATGGATGTCCCAATAAATGAGACTTTAGTGACAGCCTTGTCAGTTTTCAACATAGCATTTCACTGTGAAGTGAATGTGAGAATGGTAAAAGACTTGCCTGGATATGGAAAATTAAACCATTTAGCATTCTTTAATACGGAAATACGAGCATCTGTTCGTGCTGCGTAGGAGGGGTGATTTGGATTTGATGAGAATCCCCCAGCAGCGGTTACAATGGCACTGATGCCCCAAGATAACAGTATAGATATCATGATCTAGAATAAAACGAGAAAATTCTTGCTAGTATGAAAATGGTTCATACTGAATATTAACTGGGTTTATGGTTCAAATATAAAAACGATCTCTTAGCAAGGAAGCTTCCTAGGCTCCTAGGCCCAATATCCAAGGCTTTCCTAGCAAACTTTCTAACAGATATTCTTAGCAAAGATGTTTGAGTAGTCATGTTCTGCGAATGCTCATTAAAGGGCAGTAAAAGAAACTGCTTGTACACCAGAAATAATGGTAATCTCTTGCAAATAATTGTAGATAAGCTGTTGAAGGACAATGAGCACACCATATATAGCAATTTGTAGGTTGATGATGGTTGAAAGATATCGACCTTTTTACGTCTTGAAATCCAGTATTGAACTTTTTAAGCGTTTAGGAAGTCGATCACTACTTTTTTATAAACCGTTTTCTTAATTTATCAAACGTGTAATCTAGTATTTTAATAAGGAGGAACATAAAAAGGAGCTTTGATCCTCATTTCGGTAAAGCAATAAGGAAGCCCAGCCTCAACTAGTAATTGAAGTTTTTTACGAAGCAAAACCGTGTAGCCTTGGAACCGTCTTTACCATAGCTGCGTTCGTTAGTATAATAGAAGTGACTAACATTTGATATTTTGGTGCACCAAAGGTTGATTATGAGTAAGCTCGATCCATTTTGATGTTTTGTGTTTGTGTTCATGGTAAAGTTAAATCAATATTCTCCTCCTATCTTTATGGCCCATAGGGGAATCGTACAACTGCAAAGAGCCATATTTGGAGGTAGTTGGTTAAAGATTAAATTGGAAAGGAAAGTAAAGACATTTAAATCAGATGACATATAATAAAGATTTTGAAAATGTACATATATGATCAAAGCAATACCAAATTGTACTGCTATGACTTGAAAAAACTAAATGTTACCGGAAAGAGTTTGAAGATAGACAGCCAAAGAATCTTAAACTTTCTCCCTTGTCCAATCCATGGAAATGGAACTTTGACATTTTTGAGAACTTGTGAAAACATCAAGATAAAAAACACTGTCCTGTGTAAAAATAAAATGGAGTTTTACAATTTGGAGTAAAGACGAATTTGAGGAGAGCACTTGTGTTCATGACAACACAACAATCTATCATATTGCTTTACTTGATTTTGAAATGACAGCCAATAATCTTAGTCTGTATATAATTGTAAATATAGCATTATCTCATTTAGAGTGGTCTTAACCACTAATAGTGAACTTGAAACTTCAAGTAGTGGTGTTAGATAGAAAAGTTAGAGGGGAGAAATGGGAAACTTTGAATAAAACTTTTGCTCACATAAGTCATTCGATAATTTTCTTGTCCAAAAAACTAATGAAATCTACCAAAGTCTATTTTCCGAGAAATTTTTGAGCTAGATAAATATGCTAGGAAGGCATTTCCCACGATCTCTAACAGTCTGAAGGGCGTGGTCAGGAAAGGCTGTCTAGGGGCTTCGCTCCTAGACCCCCTTTTCACATTTCTCCAGAGTTTTCAGATTATATGTCCTTTGCATTTCACTTTTGCTCGAGTAAATGCGTGTGACTTGGCCATGCCATTTTGTAATTGGCCCTGTTACTGTATGGTGTAATAACAGGATTCTAAGAAAGATGTCTGGCATAAAATCAGCATGGGATGCACCCCGGGGTTTGCATAAACAGTGTGTTGGAAAATCATGTTAAATTAGGCACTGAAATATACCAATCTTCGTTTGGGAGGCCTTACCACAAAACGTACTTGACTAAGGTTCTAGTCGAAGCCTTCAAACTTTCTTGAAATAACATCCAACATAGCCGGGAGTTGCGTGTTCGATCCATTAATTTTAAATACAAAAGGAATTATCACTTACATGCATGATATACCCCATTGTTTTCCTATGACAAAATTTAAAAAGAAGATGAATTCATATTTAGGCACACAAACTCTATTTAAATGCATCTTTTTTAGCATAAATGTGAGGAAGATATTTAGAATAAAGCGTGAATCTGTCTTTGTCTTTGCAGCCCTAACTCAACCAAAGTGAAAAAATCCAGAATTGTTTTCAGGTGTCTAATTTCTACCAAATTCCATGCTTTGAAGGAGTTGTTGCATTAACATTCCTTTTACCAAACACAAATTAAGGTTCGATGAATCATAAACGATGAACCATGAACTACATCTTGCCTTAACTTTTGGTTTGTCAGTTTTGCATATTTTCTACTGAAGTTGTTGAAACATCTACGTATGGCATCAATGTTCATGGTGGATACTTTTTCGGTGTGTCTTTACTATCACAGAACCCTAGATAGAACACATATTTCCCAGATCCCTGCTACAGTGGGGCTGTTGTCTCATTGTCCTACAAGAGCACCATACTTTAAGTCATCTTTAACCCCTATCACCCTGGATTTATATAGTCTATAGAGAACTGAGAAGCCCCTTGTATGAAAATTTCATGAGTTAAGTGAATAAATCAAAGAAACGTGAAAATCTACCTGCAAAGTTGCTTGCTGCAGAAAAAAGGGAAATGCCCATGAGTGCAATGGTTGGAGCGACAGCCAGAGGACTGACGAACCTTACAACTAGACCAATGAGGCCAGAGAAACCAATAACGACTTGAAACAATGAAGACAGCATTATAGCTCCTTGAATCTACAAGATAAATCATAAATCAATACCAAAGAAGATGTCCTCTCTAATGGGGCAAAAAAGCTTTTCATTTAGGGGCGCAGCATTATGGAATGGTTTGCCATCAAAATATAAACAGGTATCCAACCTCGCAGCTTTGAAAAAGAGTGTTTCATAACGTTGCTTTTAGATATTCTATATAATTTTCACTGTTTTTATTCATTTTGTAAACAGGTTTTTCTTTCTTTCCTGTGTATAAAATTCACTCATTTTATTAGATTAAGCCGAATTAATCATACTATAAAAGACATAGAGCTCATTAGTGGAACATCACAAAATTTATATATTTAGAATATTTTAATTTTGGCTTTAAATTTTTAAAAAGAACTTTGAAATAGCTCCTATAGACAAATTTCAGCTCAGTTTGAAAAAGAACCTGAGATATAAGCAACTGAATGCTGACATAGTCCCTATCACATCACTGCATTTTGAGTCTGGTTCCAAACGTTTAGAACCAGGAGAAAAACACAGTGGTTTGTATAGTAAGCCTTACTAAAAAAGTCACTGTATTTTGAAGACAGAAACCTTCTGTTTTAAAATTGTCTTATTTCATCCCATTTTCACAATTTTCGTCTATAAAATTCTAAAAATTTATTTTTATGACGTTATCACTAATGCACTATGCCATGATAGCAGGCAAAAGAAAAAAGCACATGCCAAGCTACCAACATGTACTTTAGGAAATATATTGGTCTATTTAGCAATGTATCCATACAGACCTCTCGTATTCCCTTCCTCCAATCATGTGAAATAATTGTGTTGTTTCCTGGAACAGACACATTTAAGGACAGAGTGCTATATTATCTCAAACACTCAGTAAAATTTTACATATATAAGTTTAATTCATTCTAATTAATATCAACTGGATGGGATCAGCTTTTCTGACACAGCGAATTGCAGGCAATGGCATCTCTACACTCTTTTTTTATAAGCATATGGGTAAGTTGGGCTTAATGAGATTTTCCCAATCTGAGCCTGAAATTATGCTTAATTTGACGACGTTGCTCGTCGTGGCTATCATTCCCAAAAGATTATTTCATGCAAAAGTGCTTTCCTATCTCTGAACTTCATCCTTTGTATGATACCATTTTTTACACTTGATTTGAAAAGAAATGGAAGTGAGGGATAAATTCTGAGGCTGTGAAATATGCTTTGTATATGCTTATTTGTTTAAGTATGTGAGATTAAGTATGCTGATAAGGTTTATGCTTACAAAAGATGAGTGTATAAGCTATAATTCTTCCCACCGGTTTTATCACAGCTTTAAGCATGATAGAACTGCGCAAATTTTGCTTTTATTATATCTTGTTACTTGTGCCTGTCCTTTTCTCATTCTATCCAAACATCCAATCATTTGTCTAATGTATTTCTTCTGGATCATTCTTACTGAATCCAGGGACTTTTCACTTTTGCCTAGGTTTCTCGCTTTGTTCTTACCTGTTGAAATTTTTCTTGTGCAAATGGGGGATCCAAGATAATTGTTATCAAATTTATCATGAAATAATCGAAAATGTTTGATCGATCAGTAGTGTATTCAGTCACCAAACTGGTATATGAAAAGTTCTTAGTGAATATAAGTTAATAGACATTTCAACACTGTTGACTGATAATAATAATTTCTAGCCACTCAACTTTAAAAAGGTTTTCTATCAGAAAGAGAGCTGAATGCAGAGGCATAGTGGGGATTTTTGTGGGCTGACAAGATCAAGTTTCAGGACCGACAATACAATTTTACAAACATGAATATATCTGGAAGGCTTAAAAGAGGACAAACCCAATTGAACCTCATAAAAGTTTTGAGGAACCTACTGAGAAATTTCCCGAACCACGGTGGGTCACCACGCCGCTGGTTGAATGCATAAAAGGCAATAAGAAGAATAATTAGATTCCTCTTTTTTTGTTTGACACTCATCTTTACTTAATGAATACTATCCATGTTATGACATCATATTTGATAACATCAAATCAGAACACAGTCATCAATAAGTAGGCTTGTGATTCCCTCCTACCTGAATTGGTTGCCACGGGACACTTGAATTGTGGCAAAGAAAGAATCACAAATGTTGGACCAAGGAACGTGAACGTCGCTCCCTGAACAATTGGCAACCTGTTTAATGTAATGATACTCAAAATGAGCAACAACAACAACAATCAAAAGAGCAATGATGAAGCTGATACTATTAACTATGATCAAGATAAGGAAGCTTGATTGCTTATTCACTGCGATTACGTTGATAATGGCTACAAAGATTGTACTGATTATGCTGATTATGATTAAAGTATGATTATAGTATGATGATAGTATGATGATTATCATAGCATCATGATGATTATTGATAATTGATAATGATGGTGATGATGATCATTATGATTATGATGATGAGAGAGACAACTGCCCTTAAGTTGGTAATGATTTATGTAGCAGAGATTCAGAATTGGGGCAGATGTTGATGGCCTGTGGCAAACTGTCCAACCAGGCCCTTTCAATGAAAAACAGGCTCAGTGGATCACACCACAGCTCTGCCTAGTAACTGTTGGGGTAACAGAGTGGATTGAGTGTAGTAGACTCGATCACCTCTCTTCAACAACGGACAGACGATAAGGCGACCCCAGAGTCAATCCTAGGCCCCCTTTGGGAGCGAAATGGGAGCAAGACAAGATGTTGATGATGACGACGATGGTGATGACAATGCTGATGATAATGATAGTGTGCTTTGTTTTATCATCTAATACAAATCTCCGAGTTAAGCTCACACCGGGTCTGAATGTGGCAGAATACTACACATATGTTACTCACTACATCTTGAAAGCGTAGATTAAAAAAAGATCTAAACAGATTGTGATCATAAATAAAACAGTGATTGTAAAAACTGACTTGTTTCCTAAGAATGATTGCAGAAGAGTTGCAATACCAGCAACAAAAAATACTGTGTTGATTAGTTTCCCAACAATCAATGGATCATCAGCAATGCAAAGTGAGGGCGCCAGTACGAAGGGGATGGAAATTGTGCCACCAAACATTGTCAAGTAATGCTGAAAATAAAACGAATGAAAGTAAATTACGTGTGCATTATTGTGGGTAATTCATTTTGGCGTTTTAATCTGTGAGGATTAACTCGACGGTTACTTAAATTTCAAACGATGGCTAGTTGCTTGGATCAAAAGTACTGGTCGATTTTTCGAGAGTCTCATTGTAGAATAGCGCTCTTTACATAGTATCTCTATGGTTCTGAAAGAACTGCAATGAATGAATAGAATTGATATGTTTCTTTCACATTTTATGGAGGAGTCTAAGCCTTCCTGTATCCAAAACTGAAGAACTGCATGTGCCTGCGCTGTTACACTTATTGCTCACTAGCATACTCGCATCTGGATGCTTTGATTGATTGATTGATTGATTGATTGATTGATTGATTGATTGGTCCATTCATTCATTCATTCATTCATTCATTCATTCATTCATTCATTTTGATTTCTTTGCTCAAAGTTAGCAATTCAAAAATAACGTGTGTAGCAACAAAATGTTGATTGGGCAGAGTCAATCTCAGCAGAAGCAACTGAAAACTTCCTAAAACCTAAAGCAATATACCTGCAAACCAAGGAGGATGCAAAGCAGCCATGATGGATTGTCATTTATTTTATACTGAAGAGATTTGCTGATGGAGGAGATTTCATCATCTTTCCTGTTCTCTTCTATGCTAGCATCCGTTGGACTGGAATCTTCAACCTAGAGTAAAAGTGCATGATTTGATTAATCTTACTGCAGTCTGATTTTCATTATCATCTTCCCAACTAGTGACGGAATTAGCGTGCCATAGATAGCCACAATGGTCTTCCTGATGAGTTCGAAACCATGAAACACAATTATCTGCAACTGCAGACTACCACAAGAATTAAGGAAGATGTTTCAAATTGCTGCAGGATAATTTAGAACAGGAGTCACCAACCTTCTAGAACTCCGGGGGAAAATCGCTATCCATTACCCTTGCTGTGGCCAGATTCTGGAAGAATAGAGCCCTATTTTTGTTAGTGCTGTTCAGTTGGGGGCTGCCGTTTGGGGGTTGCCGTGGGAAAAGTGAAATTATTTCACCATTCTTTATGATTTTATGAAAGACAAACATCAACACCACATCAAAATAGCATTACATTGTTAAAAGATAAGCACTCTTTACGCAAGTACTGGGGCCAGGTTGGTTGGTAGCCAGGGATTGATCTGGCCCCGGGGCCGAAGGTGACCCCTGCCTTAGAAAATTGAGTATCTTTCGTGCCACTGTGCAAGGACATGGAGTGCAGGATGAAACCAATGTGGGGACGAGACGTTAAGAAAGCAGCTAAAAATATGTAAGAAATAGCAGAAAATTTTATGTTAGAGCATCAAAGGCATCTAAAACTACCACAGAGAGAGAGAGAGAGAGATATGGAAAGAAGGAAAGGAAAAGAGAGAAATGCGGGATGAAGGAAAGACATAAGCATCCTTTTCCTGTTCCATCAAATTGTGATTGTAAGTGAAACAAAAACTAACAGAAGAAACAGATGAAAGACAGCGCAAGATTAAAATATTAAAATTGCTTCATACAATAACAGTTGTCTTAAAGCCTATTTGGATAGCATTGTAATTTTAAAATGAAATGAATTATGAGCGGAATCTATGGAGAAAAGCATGATTTGCAAGAGAAATTCCTAAAAGAGTTAAGGCCTGGATTCTGTTTAGATAAATACAACTTTACAGAAGTGAAAGATAAGACAAAACATGACTGCGATTTGTTCGTTGATGCGAACATTCCGGCTAGTTATCCTTCCTTGATTAAGCGATGAAAAACCAATTGGTTTTTCTTACGCGTTAGAGAAAAGACCATCCCGGGACTGTTTGTTTTGGTTAATTCAAAGTATTGCGCCTGAACTGTTCATGCACGCCACCATTATCCCTTGCAAGTAAAGTTTCATGCTACCTTCTACTACTTAAAGATAGTCTAAATTAAACCTCAACTATTAATTAACCTTCGCTGCTTGGGGAAATCGGGTCAATATCATTTTTGTGGAGTTAGAAAATAACTACGATTCAATGTCTATTATTACTTCATGCTTTCCATTGCCAACCCAAACGAAAAGCAGTCCCACTGAACCCTTATTGATAGATGCCAGACAGGCAGTTATCCATCGGATAGAAGCCCTAGATACATTTACCAAACGTCCCTTGACTTTATGCCGCCCATCGGGAAATCCCTCGGGACTATGTTTATAGGACGGTTTTCATTGGGTCAGCATCATTACATCATTACATCCTTCTATCGGTATTATTTAAACATTGAGCTTTAAGATCTTCCTCAAGTTCTAACATCTGCTATAATTATTAAGAGAGATTGCGCATCCTACGAAAATTTATAGAGAGCCGGTTAAACTTTCTCTGTTCTCTGGCGCATCAGCTTTAGGCTTGTAAGCGAAACGGTAGTAATTCCAAAAGCATAACTGGTGGTTAAACATACCATGATGCTGTTTCGGCTGATCGTGATGTCCTTTCGGCGAGTGAATAGCAGGCAGACTTTTGAATTCTTGAAGAAGGGCCTCTCTCTAAATGTGTCTGATGAATGCCACTTCAGGAATGTTCTAAAAATCAGTCAGGCATAAAACCCTGACTACAGAACCGCCTAAAGTTAAGCTAAGTTATAGATGACGCGCTACGGGTCTCTAAAGTATCTTTAACGCTATGACTTGCTATGAAAAAATACCAGAAGCCAGGAGTGGACTGCTCTTCCAAAGCAAGAGATTATATCTTCTTTTTTTATTTCTGCCTCATGTTTAACTGGGATGGAAATTTGTTGTTCCTAAATTTATATGGAATATTCAATCTACGTAAACGCTCTTTGTTACTTCACATATGTAAAAGAATGAAAAAAATTCTACATAATACAATGTTGTAGAAATTTGACTTGGTTATGCAAGAATTTACTTGGTTACATTTCTAACTATAAAAGCTGAAAACATTACGACAAGTTATGTAACATCATTTTAGAGAATGTTACTTTGTTGTTGATTTACACACGGGCACGTCCCTGGCGAAGGCACATTTATGCAACAATACTAATCTCTGTCAAACTTCTGCTGTCAAAATTCAAAAATCCAAGCGAATAGAATTATACTGTTTTTCTAAAGTGATATGACTTGCATCAGTTTTTCAATCTTCGATATCGGAACTGAGATATAGAATGAGCAGTAATCGGCCGAGGCAGAGCCTCTGCGGAGTCACATGTGGGAACATGAGGTTCTTATTGCCATTAAGCTATTTTCTAAGCCTTTCTAGTTAATAATTCACAATTTTGGAATTGTCTAATTTTTTTCGTTCTACATTATGCGTAACTGGGATGGAAATTTGTTGTTACTACATCTGTCTGGAATATTTTAATCTGTTCAACCGCTGTATTATCAATATAAGTAAAAGAAAATTCTATACAATACAATGATGTAGCAATTATAATTGGTTCTAACCAATGAAGCTGAAAGCATTATAATAAGTTATGTAACAGTACGTTTGAGAAGAGCGTTTTGTTGTTGATTTGCAAACGGATGCATCCCTGGCCGAAGAGCTTAACTGAAATTCAAAAATCCAAGCCAAGAAACATATCCTCAAAATTACGTCTTCTAATGTGATATGACAAATCTTAGTTTTCCAATAAAACATAGATGCTGGAACTTCGCGTACCCTCTTTTACATCGTTTACAAGTATGTTTATCTCCGTTGGTTCAACCGATCACTGGCTTAATCGCGCATCCTACTTTATTCTCACTTTGATTTCATGTCATGATTCCTAGACAACCAACAAATGTTTAGAAAGAATTAAGAGAACTCCCTCATTGGGGGCCCAGTTTCCTGACCTCAGGTTATACAATTACGCTGGCGTCACCCGGGACACTGAACTTTTTCCTGCGCCGGCCTCCACAGAGGACTTCAGTAGACCTGCTTCTAGTTGTGGAAGTGGCTTAGAATGTTGGCTCACACTTTCTTTATGATTTTATAATGCATTCAAATCATCACGTTTCAATTAATCATCAGAATGGTTGCCGCAGCGATCATATAAGAAATGCAATAAAATCATACAATGTTCCTGCAGAAAAAAATGAAAGTGGGGATTCCTAACAATTTTATCAAAGGGCCAAGTAGCGGGTATTAGGGGGGCAAGGAGGGAAAAAGTGCCCCCACGTGCCATCAAATCGGCAAATTCTCCGCAAGCTTAGTTCACGAAAGGCGAAATATATACCAGTTTACAAGAAAGCCATTGTCTCCTTAGTTTCAATTTTCTTTTGAACTTATTTCTTGCAAAAACAAAGTGTACTCGGCAAATACTTTCTACATCAAATATACTCGGCAAATTCAACACAGCTGTCCTCCCTGATCTTTCTTCAATAAACGCCACTGCGAGTGGCCATTTGTACCATGATTGGTGCAAACATGGTAAAAGATGAGTTTCATTCTAAAGACCACACCATCCTTCATAAACAACGGATATTGTCCCAACATTCATGGACAAATAAGTAACCTGTGAAATTCTGAAGTTATGTACAGAAATAATTCGAACGAAGCGAAGCACGTAAGTGTTGAAAGTGCAACAAAGACGCGATAAAAAGTGGTTAATCGTAAAAGGAGGATGCTTCACTTTGGTAAACAAACATAAGATAAACAGTCGATCCACACAAGTCTTAGCAAACGAATATATTATACTATAGAAAAGAATGAACTTTTATTAGCTTAAGCATAATTATGAATAAATATTGAAAAGTGAATTTAATATTTAAAAACTATCAAATTCTACCTAGCATTTTACGTTGTGTATAAAAGTGGAGTGTATGGAGATTTTCATACTACAAAAGGAAGTTTGCTGAAATATTGTGACTTCTAGAATGAAGAAATAATGGCAAAATATTCGATTGGCCTAAATCATACAAAATCCTGAACGTAATTAACCACATATTTCAGGTTTTCTCTGGGACCTTTCTTCAGGCGAATTGCTCAGTTGGAAGTAGGGGCTGGGAGGTACTTGAAAAAGTAGGGGGTCTGGACCAATTCAAAGGAAATTCGCAAAAAATGGTGCAGATAACACACGCAGCTCACCTTCATCAATAGGACCTAAATCGTTTTCCTAAAATTGATTTTCAATAGCATTTTCGTTCAAAGAAAAACTGCTTTTGCATAGTCTTGGAGGACATGACAGTTCCCTTTCTTCATAAAGAACTGAGAAATGGGAAGTCTAACGCAGTAACTATGGGTACTATACAGCTACCTTTTGCCAAAAATCGAAGGTTCAATCTCCGAAATGAGTTCAGAAAATCAAACTGATTGTTGCGGATTTTCTCAAAGCCCAATATGATGAAAAAGAATGAATACGAAGTGATACGAAGAGGGCATGGAACCATACAAATGGCTCCTACCATGATGTCCTCCATAGCGCCATAATTTTGCCAATGACGGCATACAAGAACATTGAAAATGACTAATCTAAACTCAACATGAACAAAACGTTGAAACAGCACAATAATTTTAATGAAATTTCAATATTATTGAATAAAATTATTATAAAAAGGCCTATAATCAGTCCATTTAAAGCTACAGCAAGATTTATACTTGAACATTTGAATCACAAGAAATTCAAACCAAGCTAAATTTTCAAACTAGGTATAATCTAGGAGTTCCATATGTTTGTATTCTTGACGATCTCATAAAACAGCAGACACCACAATTGGTGGAATTAATTGAACTTGATATAATTATAGCCAGGTTCTGTAACAGGTTCGTCTAGAATGTAAAAATCAGACAATACACAACCTCCTGAGCTGCTGATAAGAATGTGCGTTGTAAAAATGAGTTTTCAGTTATAAAGAGAAAAAAGATTTACGCAATCTGATACTTCATATTGTATTAAATTAGTGCTAAAATGCTAAATTATAACAAGGGGAACTCAAAGCAGAACTTGTGAGACAATGTCTTTTAGAATCATACAAAATTACTCCAATTCATCTTTCGTTATTAATCTGACTTTCATATTTGTGCAATGTTGCAGCATTGCATTATATTTGGTTTAAAGTGAGTTTGTTAATCTTGATAAAAGAAAAAATGAAAGAAAAATTCCCTAAAAACTTGAGATTCAAAGGGAGCAATATAAGGAATTTGCCCTCTAATGAAAATGAAACTTATCTTGACAAAAGTCGAAGGCAATACTAAAAGCCGTGCAGTTTCCAGCCTTCCTGGGATTATTGTGCTGGAGAATTCCCCAATTGTATCTACATGTACTAAAATGCGAATCTAAAGTCACATGACTTAGATGAGGGAGGAGTCCTAATGTGAAACGAGGCTCTCGAACCAAAGAATATTCACCTATACAAGACACTTTCTCACATTAAAAATCACGTCAAGCTATTCCTCCCCTAATTCAAGCGAAAAGCTAGAGTGCTACTAAGAATAAAATGCTTACTTTTTATCACGTTTCCTGGGATCTTCTTCAGCAATGGGCTTACCATATTTGAATCATCATTTCTCCGACAAGTTCCTTCAAAAATAAAGGGCATAAATCAATTAAATGAATCAAAATGCGGATACCATGGAGATCTGCATTTAATCTCAAATCGAAGTGGAAATCATGACAACAAAATAATAAACCATAAAGAAAATTGATTGAAAATTGATTCATTGATTGATTGAAAATTGTTTGATTGATTGATTGATAGACTGATTGAAAATTGATTGATTGAAAATTGATTGATTGATTGATTGATTGATTGAAAATTGATTGATTGACTAATTGATTGAAAATTGATTGATTGATTAATTGAAAATTGATTAATTGATCAATTGAAAATTGATTAATTGATTGATTGAAAATTGATTAATTGATTGATTGAAAATTGATTGATTGATTGATTAATTGAAAATTGATTGATTGATTAATTGAAAATTGATTGATTGATTAATTGAAAATTAATTAATTAATTAATTGAAAATTGATTAATTGATTGATTGAAAATTGATTAATTGATTGATTG
>WIPJ01000516.1:0-10967 GCA_018155075.1 Cassiopea andromeda
TTCTGACGCTTGCATGTGCCTGCTGCTACATCACATGTTGTTCCATGTGGACAGCAATGCTTCCTATCACTACAACACACTGCTTCTTCATATGGACAGCAACCATACCCTCCAGATGACAGTTTACAACAGGTTTCTTGTCCTGGACAAGATGAGCCATCAGGACACTCTACCATTGCTTTTCTCACTTTAGATAATGACAATTCATGGAAAGGTATGGCTAGTAATGGGCTGGTAACTCTAGGTTTGCAAGTAGTATGATATATATCACAAATCATGCCACTTGGGCAACAATGAAGGTGATCTGAACAACAAACTGCATTTTGGTAGGGACAGCAGCCATACATTCCACTAGATAGTAGGCAGCAAGTATATCCTGTTGGACAATATGATTTTTGATCTGGGCAAATGACAGAATTTGCTGCTACCTTACTTGCCCTTACTTTAGCTTTCCATGGAATTGAAATCTCTTTCCCTACCTTTTTTATGCATGATTTAGTTGAAAGATGGCATGTTGTTCCATGAGGACAACAGTGTTGATGATCAGCACAACATGTTGCATTTGGCAAGGGGCAACATTCCCAAACCCCACGTTGGCCTGTGCAGCATGTAAATCCATCTGGGCATTGTGACTTGTGATCTGGGCAAAATACATTTCCTAAAGTGTTGCTGTTAGCAGCTATCAAAGTCTGTAATGCTGGCCTGCCAGCTTTGTGCGTAAGCATAGGGATTTGGTTGCCACCATTATCACATGTTAATCTCTGTAAGTTGCAACTGTAACCAGATGGACAGCAGTGAAGCCTGTCTTTACAGCAGACAGCAGATGGCAGTGGGCAACAACCATATTTACCTGATAGTAATATACAACATGTCTGTCCATCTCGGCACATTGATATACCATCAGGACATATAATGCTATCTATGGGTGCACAAGAGCACAGAAAAGTGAATAGTAAAACCACAGTTTTCAGCATGGCTGACACTGTCTCTCTTGACCTAAGAGAGAAAGAAGAACAAAAAACACTTGATGGAAGAATGGGAATAAATTCCAAAATTGAATACAAAAGAATACCACTTCTACAATGTACAAAAGTGTTGGTTAAAAGTAAAAGGTTTCTGTAAAAGTGTTTGTGAATGGAGTACCAAGATGAGGACAGGACCAACATCTGATACAAGAATTTTCCTAGTTCAACCAAATGGGAAAAGACTGCAACTATATACTAGTGGCATTGTTTGTGACCTGCTGAAAAAGGCCGAAATATATTGAATTAAATTGTCATTCCTCTAAAGGTCAACACCATATGAACACTATATAAGCACGCCATATAATCTGATCAATTAGGGGGGGATCTGAAAACCTCATAAATCTCATAAAAATAAACTAATTAGTCCACCATTGCATTGATCAATCAAAATTAATTCTGGGGTGGGAAAGGACCATGGTAGTATTCTGTTGTTGGTGTTGTACCACTAATCTGTTGTTTTGGGAGCCAAAATTGCTAGTGGGGGTTAATACAGGAGGAGCATGTGGTGATTCTGAAGCTGTAAAAATGGCTTTACCTGTGGATATCGGAGAAAACCTATTTTCTTATATAGCTACTAAAAGCCAGTTTCCACTTAAACGAATACAACGATTTGGCCAAAGTGGCCCATGTCGGTGTATGTTTCTAGGTACAAATGTAGACTCCCCATCAGCTGCTCTTGGCCAAATCAGCTAAGTGAGAAGTTCAAATGGCTTGAACTTTTTCATCATTTTCATTGACTGATAATCCCCTGACCAATCAAATACCAGATGACACTATCATCACAATAGCAAGCAGGCTATATTTACATTCTAACAGCATGCAATGTATCAACTTGAAAAGAATGACTTTGGAAATGGCAAGTAGCAGTGAGAAAGTACTAACTTGTAAACCCCAATGTAAACTACATTGTGCAGCATTCAAAGAGGCTTTTATGGATGATATATTCAGCTAATGATGCTTGTGGCATCCTTCAAGTAGGGGTTTCAATGACAATCAAGTGAAGAACAACACTTCTGAAGGCATTGGTTTGGCACACATTCACCCACCTCACCCCCCACCTACAAGCTATCATAGAATGTGAAAGTCTATTGAAACTAATGGCAAAGCATTCTGCAGATGAAATGTCTTCTCTCTTTGTGTACAATTAGATGATAAACTAAATGTTAGTCTATATCAGAAAGTGTTGGGTATAGAGTGAACTTGAAGGGCCTACGGGTTCATTCATATGTTTGCCTTGGGGTGACAGCACTTCCTTATGTCAAATAAGCATAGTTCCTCATACTTGCATGCCTCAGAGTGACTCAGATATGATGCATAACTTGGAAGCCCATCAGTGGCTTGCTTCCTATGTAGTTCAGCTTCCCTTGCCTTACTTGGGGCATCTGTGGCAGTGTACTACATGTAGAGGTTTCTCTAAGTTTTCCTCACTTGCTATCTTCATGGGCACATTGACATTCAAGTTTTTCCCCACCCTCCACTCCACATAACACATATCCAGTGTACAGGCAGATATTACTATACTACAACATTTATCAAATAATATGTTATTGAGCTGTTTACTGTATTCAATTGTGTTCTAGGTTTAGCTATATGATTTGTGTATTGTGAGAATTCATCCTATTTCCAACACTTTCTCCTTTCTTACACATATCTGATTTAGGCACAATTTTGTGATTCTGGGGCTTCTAAGTTCTAATAGACTTTCACACCTCCCTGGGTCAGTCATTTATAACTCTGGACATGGGGGCAATTTTCAGAAAATATGTACAAAACTTCATACCAAACTTCAAGCCAAAATTGCAATCTACAGAACTAAGTTTCCATGTAACTTTACATTATAAGTATTTCAATGTTGTTTTCTTTATTGCTATCTTACTTTAATCTACATGAAAAATTTTCTCTAGAACTTCCTTTAGAGCAATTCATACCCCTCAAATACTCAAGGAAGTTTCATGCCCCCAATTGCCCTTTGAAAAGTGTCTATGTCCCCCCAACTGTACCCAGCCTTAGTATCCAGGGTTGTAAATGATTGACCCCTAAATTTTTGGCAAAAAATATTCAATAAATAGGTTTTCTTTCTTGGATTAAAGAAATGTAGTTCTCCTCCTTTTCTGTCCATCCTTTGTACAAATACCTCACCCGCTCAGTTTTTTAATGGTAGAATTATTCTTTACCCATGTTCATGTGTCACAGGGAATCACATGTCAGTCGATTGATATTGCCGAATTGGTGCATTCGTTTAAGTGGAAACTACCTACCCACTCGGCTGAGTGGGCCTAATTGGGCGAATCAGTTCATTCACTTAAGTGGAAACTGGCCTTAAGTCTCCAGCCAAGCTCCAGCAAAAGCAAAATCTGAAAGAATCCCCAGCATCTTATGATGCATAGGACTTAACAATGAAAGCTGCATGTCTCTCCAGGACCTCAACCAATGAAAAAATTCCCAAAAATCTCCTTGTCTTTGGGCATGATCTGCATTTTACACTGAATACTTTTTGGTTATGCAAAAGTATTTTTAAATGCAAATCAAGGAGTTTTCAAGGACTAATCAAGGGCTAAAATAAAAATTTTTTAAAATTTCCAAATTAATATTCACAGCGCATGCCTGAATACACAGGAAGCCCAAACTACTGAAAATGAGACTTTTCTTGGCATATTATGACTTTTCTTGTATAATTTTCTTTAAACTTTCTTTTGGATATTTCCTTAAATTATTATTGTGTACTTTGTTGCTGTGAACAAAGTAAGCAGTACACATTCACAAATCTCAAGGAGTTTGATCAATTTTCAAGGTAAAATTCTCATCTTCAAGAAGTTTCAAGTGCCCTTGAAATGGCATTTCCAATTCCAGCACTTTTCAAGGAGTTCAATGACCTGCATGAACCCTGGGTAATGCTTTTTCCATATGATCTTACCAGCATACATTCGCTTTTACAAAAAAACTGTTGTACCATACACTTGCAAGCCACTACCCAAAAGATATGAAGAAACTTCCACTGGTAAATGAAACATCTCTAGGAATATATTTGCTTTTTGATTTTTACTAAATACGGAAGACAATTACTGACAATAATTTACATCCATAGTTCAATGGAAGATAATAACTGCCCAGCTTTCTCATTAAAAAATTCTTGTAGATTTCATCTCACTCTATATCTATTAGCCCCTGCTAGTATGTTTAGTTTGTAGAACAACAAAACAGTGTAACAACATCAACAACAGAATACTAAAATGGTCCTTTACAGCCTCAAAATTAACTGTGGGTCAAAAAAAAGTCAAAGTCCTTCCCGCGCCCAATGGCGCATAGGGCGGTGCCTATCTCCGTTTCTATAGCCCTAGGCCACGCGTCTGCGAATGCAGTGAGGGCTACAGCGGGGGGCTGTCCACTGGTAGCTCCGCGTGTTTAACTTCCCCACTCCTTTCTCATTTTTCGAGCGCCAGAAGAGAAAGGCAGCAAGTACCATTTTTAAAGTCTTTGGTATGACTCGGCCGTGGCTCGAACCATCGACCTTCCAATTGTGAGGCAGACGCTCTACCAACTGAGTCATCACAACTGTGGGTGATTGATAAAAAAAAGAACAGTTCTCAAAACTGCTAACATATCAAAATGTAATTTTCAAAAGCACTATTTGAACCTGTTGGCTTCTTAGTTATAAACTTACATTTAATGTTGCATTTTGCTAAACAGCAAATTCACCTTCCTCCACATCCCCCTTGCCCCAACATTGCCCTAGATGCCCTGATAGGAATGCACAAAAAAGTCAAAAAAAACTTTTTCAATTACAAAATTTTTCAACTGCAGCACAGAAATGTAACAAGATTTTCCATGAGCCATTTTCAAGAAAATATGGAGGCAGTTTTGCATTACACTTCCAGCATTTGTGCATAAGAAACCAAGAAACCTTACATTTGCAATGACTAATTGCAATAGTTACTTCTACAAAATCAATTTAAGCTATAAATCTTAAACTCTTCTCAATTTACATAATTTGATTTTTGCGAATGACCTGACACATAACACTTGATGCGCAAAAATTAACTATTTCCATGCAACTAACTTTTCATGCAGCAGCACTACCCAAAAATTAGAAGTGCATTGAAAGTTTCTGAATTAAGGTATCTAATGCCTCATGGTACATTATTGGTATTGGTGATTCAAATTTCATTTGTTGCTTCTAAGCCGCTAAGCTTTTTGAAAAAAGTAGCTACTAAGTAAGGGAATTCTGATGCAAAAGATTGTATGGAGGCCATGAAAGCTTTTCTTGTGAAGTAGTCACTAGCAGAGCCAGGGGCAAAACTCCTGGAAATATGGGGGGGGGGTTGAAGCATCTCCAATGATGAAAAATTTGTTGGGCAATTTTTTTTGTCAGCTGTTATATTTGTTGGGCAATTCTGAGTGCTTGGCATGTAGATGCTCTTCCCTCAATATTTACTTTTTCTCTGGTGGTCTAAAGTTTAGTGCTTACTTGTGCAGTTGTAAATCAAAACTGTGGAATTGTACCTGAAGAAAGACCCTACTTGTGTACAAGTTGTATATAGGACATACATATTTACCAGGCCTCTAAAAATAGGGCACATCTATTTACTGAGTCTCTCAAAAATAGGGCATAATCTACTTGTTCTAGTATTAGGAGATGCATTCTAAGCCAAAGTAAAGGGCATGATCTCAGACCCCTACCATTTCTTTTCATTGGAATATCTTTGCTGCAGAGCTATTGTTTCCTCATCTACCAACATTGAAAAGTTTCCCTTAGAGCAACTGTAAGGTGGTATCTGAGCTAGTTTTTAGTTTCTTTCATGCACGTCATGTAAGCCAAATTGTTGAGGCCACACTCATCTTTCAAAACAAAGTGTACCCATCAAAATTCCTTATTCTAGGCGCTGGTCTTAGTGGCTTCTACACACGACACACCCCTTTCAAATTTGATGGGTAATGTCTGTTTGTCAGGCAACTATGTCTCACACCCTCCCAATGGCAGCACACAAGTTTTGCCCCTGAGCAGAGCTTTCCATAGAAGGCAGCAAGTGGTAACTTATCACCAACTACTTCTGCCTAAACTGCCATCTACTTTGACTTAAAATGAGGTAAAAAGTACACACAATGATTGGCCCTCCATGAGACAAAGCTGCCTGTTCATGATCAGCCACTCACTCTAGATATTATTGAATGCTCTGCACTAGGTATCTACAGTTTCACTTCAAAATGTTTCACAAGGCTAGCAACCAAACATGAAGTGACTGGGCCAAGTTCATAAAGGTACTTCAGCAACTGATTGAGCATGATGTAATAAGCAAACATTTGATCCCTTAAGTACAATTAAACAATTAGCACAAAGACTTTGCTTCGGAATGGCCAATGTGACAAAACAAACAACAAAACAATGTCTTTCAATAGTTGAAGCTTTGCAGAATACCATGTGTCAAAACTTCCTCTAATTCAATGGTGCCAATAACTGTGACTTTCATGTGACACAAGCAATAAATTGACCAGTTAACAGTAAAAGCATCTGATAATGCATGTCACGTGAAGCTGAGTCCTCATCTTGCATCAAAGTATTGACAGATTATGGGACCTTTGTGTCTTATGATAAATTCACCAAAGCTGACACTAATGCTAATTTAAACAGCTAGATGCTGTACTACTTTTCATCCTAAAGCATGTCCCAATCCGACAAGGAAGTAAGGAGCTTGCGAATAATGCCATTAACAAAAGCGAAAATCATTTGCTTTTATAAAAGTGGGAAGTGCAAATGTAAGGATTGACGAAAATGGTTCGGCAGATATCAAGAAAAGCGGCAACGATATTCTTCATATCCGCCTTTTGGCCATGCCTATTATGCATTTAGATACATGCTATATTTAAACAACACACAAGCAGGCTCCAATTAATGCCAAATAACTAAACGATGTTTTCTAAGCTCGACCAACACATCCCCCATAAACTTGTACTGTAGTCACCACCTACCCTATCATAGTCCGGCATAATACATAAAAATATTGCTCACCTTCTGCAATGGTCAAGCAAGATAAAATATAAAAATTGAGCTGAATATAATGAGGATGTCACAGTTAGCTTCTACTTTACATAGTTATTTTTGAATTAACGTTCATTAGATAAAACAATATTCAGCATATTAAACACTGTCTATTGTTTGCCAATTTGCAAACTGCTATGGCCAATTAAATTGAAACAATGTTGTTGAATGAAGTTAACAAATACATAAATAGATGCACGCCTATGAACGTGAGAGAAGAGGAGCAAAACTACTTTCGATTTGCACAAATGTGCACCCGTCCACGATACAGCGATAAGATTTCAGGAACCTCTAATTTATAGTATAAAATCTCTACAGCTCGTCGAGTATCTATCAGCTTTTCGTCAGAAACAGAAAAATAAGCTTGCAAATCAATCAGTAGAGAAAAGAGGGTAGAAAGTCAATTATTAACTTACCACCGCCTCCAAGTGCTTGCAAGCGGGTCTTTGGCAATCGCCTTCACAACCTGCACCCTCCTTCCTTCTTTGAATCACATGATTTATGTAATTGGGACTCATGCGGAGGTGCACAAAATTCATCAAAAATGGTTGTGAAGGAGGATAGTCTCACGCAATGTGCAATGGGTCAAAAAAAGTCGAAGTCCTTTCCCGCGCCTATTTGACACATAGGGCGGCGCCTATCTCCGCATCTGTAGCCCTAGGCCACGCGTCTGCGAATGCAGTGAAAGCTACAGCGGGGGGCTGGTCCACTGGTAGCTCCGCGAGTTTAACTTTCTCACGCCATTCTCATATGTCGAGCGCCAGACGCGAAGGCAGTGAGTACCATTTTTAAAGTCTGTGGTATGACTCGGCCGGGGAGTTCAATGGGTAGGACTGCCGAAATATTAGAGACACTTAAAACCCATACTGGAACATATTCAGTTGGTTTGCCACAGGTATACGCCAAATGAAAATTTGTGGTGCGCCAGTATCACTCCAAATTGCGATCTGCACACACTCGTCTCTTTTTCATTTGGCGACGTCTGTGAAACAACAAATCTGCCCACTTAGAGTAGGGTTCATACATGCTGTAAAGAAGATATTTTCCTGACTTTCCCTGACTTTCTGAGTAAAATGTAATGCCTTTTCCCTGACTCAGGGTGCAAAAAAAGCTGCAAGAAAAGTTTCCCCGACTATATGAGTAGGTTCTAAGCAGAAGAAGTAATTCTTGCAGCCTTGAATAAACAGGCCCATAGACAGCTGAACTGAATTGGGTATGGGGTACAGATAAAGAAGTCTAGTTAAAATCTGGAAGATTTTGCATGTAACTTATCTGCTTGCAATTAATCAAAAAGTATTTTGCCTTCTTACAAAAGCATTGTACTGTAATATGAGGTCTTTGGGCTTGCCCTAAGAAACAGATTTTGAGGCAATGCCCCCTATTACGTTGGAAGCCTTTTGCTTAGTCGAATGCAACTTCTTCATCGCAGATCTTTATCTAAGAATAAGAAACTGATCCCTCCAACTAGATTCATTACTAGAATCTAAAAAGCTCATTTCACGCCAGCAAACCGAGTAAAGGCAAATAACTAAGAATTGTTATGCAAATTTCGTGAATAAAATTTACGTGATCGAAAGAAGATCTCAGACGTCTGGGAAAACCAAAATTTTATACGCACTTTCAGCACAGCCAATGTCGAATTACAATTGTAATTGTAACTTTCAAGGCATTTTGGGCCTGGAAAATAGCCCTTTTGTCTAAATACTAGCCCTGCCCACACGTTGTTCGCCAACTTTAGACTTTTTTAGCAACCGTCAGTTTCTTCAGCAACTATCAGTGCATCGAGCAACTTTTAAGTTCTGGTATCTCGGTACTCACAGTCATGCTTCTGCTACGAGAGACACAATAAAAAAGTGTAGAATATAGCTTGCCCCCAGAAGCATGTTTGAGGCAGCACCCTCTACAACGCCGGAAATTGCCCTATTGCAGAACAGAGTGTATATGTCTTCATCATTGATCTTTATATTAAGAAGGAAAAACTGATCTCTCAATCTCTCGCATGAGATGAAATTTTTGCTTCTAGAAGCAAAAACTTTGTCTCATACGAGTACACCGAGGAAGAAACAGCCTACCCAAGATATCTGGTATTGGTTACTCGAAAGGCACTCTGGGTACAAAAGTTCCCTATGACGCAACAGGGTCGTTATCTATACGTTACACTTGCATTGGGCAGGTATATCCGACAATTGAAAAAGCTGGTGTCTTTCTCTCTAAGTTACAAACCGAAATTTATATAATACTTGCGCAGTCAGTGAAAAAGTTTAAATTTTTTGCAAAACAAAGTCAAGATCTTTAAACGCTACATATCTATGTCCAGGGACTCCTGCACAAGAAAAGGGCGGTGTCTTCGACGTCATGCCATAAAGAAATCTTTTGCATGATAGTGAACTCTTCAAAGGCGCATGAAGCAATTTTAAACGAAATGAAACAGGCTCCCAGGTAGGCACCTTGAAAACGAGTCTTCGCAAAACACCGTCGTAGGCGCTAATTTTAGTCGCCAACATTAAAAGAGATAGAGCTCCTGAAAACTCGTCTCAGAATGCGTTCAAAATTTTCCCTTGACTTTCCCTGCCTTTTGGCGTTTTTCAAGAAATCCCCAGACTTTCTCTCACTCTTCCTGATCTTGCGAAAGTTTAATACTTTTTCCTTGACTTTCCTCACATATGATCCTTGTGGACACTTTCCGTTAGTAGAGGGGTGCTTTGACTATTTGACCAATTACTAAGACTAAAAAGAAGGCCGCAGAGACCATTGCATGACTGGTTGCACGGCAAGACACGCCAGCTTTTACGCCAAGAGTGCGCCAAATGCCACTTTTAGAGCAACAGTACGCCGGTGTACCAAAATCAGAGATTGCTGTCCACTACAGATCTGTGGTGTGACCTGCATGGATTCCACTATGGACGTATACCACAAACGGAAAAAGCCTAAGGGCGTTGTAATTTGAAAATTTTTTATAACTGCAAATAATCAAGAAAAAGAAAGCCGGTTCCAATTATTTTCAGCCAAAACTCACAAAAATAGAGTTATAAAACTTCTTTCCTACTTTATTTGTGCCATTGCCTTTGAGTTCTAGCCAAAAGTATAGGTAAAATTCAAAATCTTGATGTTTCCTTGTGTCTGCATCACTTTCACGGCACTATATGTGCAGTGAATATTAAGGTACTATTAAGGAACTTTTAGTACTTGAATTTGATAGAAAAAGATGCAAAACTAAGGAACTGCTAGAACTAGGCCCTGAGTTAGGTTCCGTAAAATAAGCGTGTAACGGCTATTCGGGAGGGGGCATGGGGATGCAAAGAGGGATGCCGGAGCAAGCTTCTTGAGTGAGGAAGTTGGGGTGAACAGCAAACTCGAAACTAGGGAGCGTAGACCATGGAAATTTCTTGAACCACGTCCTATAAATCTTTAGAATTTTTGAGATACACCCTATTGAGATAAAGAGCATCAAATGAAACTGTTGATGTGTTGGCGAGAAAAGTAAGATAGATCTCTTGGCTACTCTCAGAGCCGTCGAGAGGGGGGCAGGAGGGCAAATTGCTCCAGGGCCTCATAACACCCAAAGGGGCCTCATAACACCAAATGCTTCAAGGTGTGGAGGGCCTCATAAAGTACACTAGTAATATTCTTCTATAGTGAATTTCTAGACCATAACAATTTAGACTCGCAACACCAGATACTTTGCTCGCATGGGGGCTTATCTTTCTCTTTTACTCTGGGACCTCTGAATTCTCTCGGTGACCCTGGCTACATCGAGGCCTGTCTACCTCCAACTGACCATGTAGACCTGCAACTCGTACTTTTCGAAAGTAAGATAAGAATCTGTCATGGATAAAGGTAATCTAACTTTTTTGGATTGGGTGCCTTAATATTGACATCTATAGTTGGCAGAAAAGCGGCGGTTGCAG
>WIPJ01000516.1:11037-62199 GCA_018155075.1 Cassiopea andromeda
CCCTAGCAACAGTATAGAAATGGTAATACCGCTCTTTGCGCAGCCTCATTTCCATATTTCCACCTGCTCATCCATTTTTCCGGCTGCTCATTTGCATACTGCGTCACTCATTTGCTTGCAACTACTCGTTTGTGCATCATCATCAATTTGTTACATGCGATCACGCCTGCGCATTTGTAGCTAGTTAACGTTACGCTTGTAGAAAGCCATCTTGCCTACGCAACCCCACACCCTCTATTCTTGTATTGTGTTAGCCATATATAATTATATTTGACTCTATTGATATCAGAATATGTTTTTCATGATGTAGTGACCAGTAAGACATATACATGGCCGTGCATTTTAGTTAAACAAAAATGAAGAGTAGGAGAGAGTAAGAGTGGATGTTTGTATGAACGTGCACTTTGCTCTTGTGAAAGGCTTAGTGGTGCAAGTTGGTATCGATTTATGATTGAGAAAACTATATCTGTGTTTGCTTTTCTGTGTTGATCTAACTTTACACAGAAAATGTCCCTCGAAACCTGCCGAAACAGAACAAATATTTACAGACGTGTTCAAGTAAAAACACGTGTACTCGGCAAGTTCTTGGCTACCTTTAAAACACTCAGCAAATTCAGCACCGTTGTCCCCTGACTTTTCGTGATAAAGCACCACCAGATTACAGACCTGTCAACTCTCCCGGTTTGCAGGGAGGCTCCCGGTTTGGACTGCCTTCTCCCGGTCTCCCGGTTTATATATTGTTTCTCCAGGTTTTAAAGACATCATATAGCAGAAATAGATAGATCTCTCACTAAATTTCTCTCGCTGCTATTTCATATGTTTCTGACATCTTCTTGGATAGTTATTAAAAATTTTTTCCACTGTATAGTTGTGATATACTGATAACATTGACTTTCCACATGACAAAAAGTTTTCGTTAATGTTTTCTGAGTAACAAAAAACCGATAGAAATTATGTTGAAGAGACTTCTCATGATTACTTTTGTCATGAACTACTTGCCGTGCACAGCATGTTATCAGGTACATTTTTCTCTTAGCAAATTTCTGTGATTTCCCAGTTTTTCACCAAATCTCCTTGCCTTTTAACAGAAAAATTGCGGAATCTCCAGGATTTTAATATTCTAGGTTGACAAGTCTGTGATTATTCCCCATAAATGGGGGTGGCGCCAGGAAATTTCCGATTGGGGGCTGACTCCTCTAATGAGAGAGCTAAAATATGGTGACCACAGCGGTGCTGTCCTACAATTATATGAAGAGTGGCTGTATTATGGAAAATATATTGACCATGCCTTTGGTCACGCCCATTTATGAATTTATGACAATAATTTGCTTGCTACTTCTATATATGTGAAAGATTAAAAGCAAGGAAGTAGCAAGCATACGGTTGTAGCAAGGGACACCGGCACAAGAAGGGCAGGGGGAGCAAAGTTTATTGGGGGCACCAAAGATACTTATATCATACCTTTTATTTCTTTTGTTCAATATAATGAACTAAACAAGGGTGCATGAAGCAATTCTGAGCAAAAGGAAACAGGCTACCCTAGTGGGCGCCTTGAAAATGAGCCTGCACAAACCACCATCGTTACAGACTAGTAGGCTGCTTCTTTAGTCAATAGTCACTATTCTTTCTAAAGTTTTCAGTAATGTTCCCTCGTTATTTACAAGTGATGTTCAGCAATGTTCCCTTGCTAATAAAGCTTTGAGAACAACAGAAAACTTTCTAGAGAAATTATCTTCCTGGTATGTTACAATCAAAACTCCTCCAAAGCTAATAGGTTGCACAGATTTATGGGAGCACCCTTTCCGACATTCTGCAAATAGGCTTCATGTACTATGTATGGAGATACTCAATTTATTTTTCCAACAGTTTTGGAAAAGTGAACTCTACACTGCTGACAAGGACAGTATCCGTAATAGAAAACTGTGATCTTTTAAGTTGTTTAAGGATGACTATTAAGATGGAACCATATACAACTTTTCAAATGCCCTTCAGCCTAAAAAGGTTTTATCCAAATTCCGATGCAGTGACCACGACCTACATATTGAGAGGGGGAGACACAAAGGTCTGCCAGTCGAAGAAAGGCTATGTGCCATGTGCCCAAACAATTGCATAGAAGATAAGACTCATTTCCTTACAGAATGCCCAGCTTATCGGGAAATTAGAACATCCCTCCTAGGATTGACTAACATAGAGTCACTCCCTGCTAATTTGCAATTTATTCAACTTATAAGAAGTAAGAGCGAGCCACTGATATATACCTTAGCGAAATTTCTAAAAAAAGCAATAAAAGTGTGACACGAAAACAGCTCCTAAAAGCCTTGCTAACCTCTCTAATTTCTAAAGCTCCTAAAACACTACTGTTTCTGTTTTCTTTAATTTCTTTTAGTTGGTTTATGTTATCTTTTATCATTTTAGCTTTGTTTATATTATGTTATTATTGTGATGCTGCCCTACCTCGAATGAAGGTGGTGCAGTTGCATTAAATTAAAATAAATAAATATAAGTGGTATGGGGCTGCAGTGCTTGTAACAATGCTTCCATGACATGATGAAGTTTTATGCGATTCCCTCATACCCCTTGTCTAATAAAAGGGCTCACCATGGTTAGGCCCATAGAAAAATTGTAATATTAGGACTCCCAGATCTCCGGAAAAGGTAGTTTTTGGAGCATTTGTTGTAAATAGAATACACGTATTTTTTATAAGAAAAATGTGTATAAGAAAATGAGGCTCAAATGGTCAAAATCTTGAGAAAATCACGAGGCTCAATTTCCAAAATTTAGTGCTTTTGTTGGCCAAAAATCGATATTTCGTCGTTATTGTATTCAAAATGTTAAAGATGGAATTTAAATTCAAGCATAGAGTATTAATAGCAAATGTGTAAACTATTTTAGCCAGTTTATCTCAGAAAAAGTTAACAAAAATTTACGAAAATCTCAGGCTCAATTTCGAGTAAAATTAAGAACATTGAGGCTTAGGCAAAGTGATGGTTTTCTTACAAAAAAAGACGTGTACAAAAAGAATACCTAAATGTCTATTCACAAAAGGGCAAATTTTGCCCTCCCTCGCCCCCGTTCCCTGAGGGCAGGGGAGTGACCGTTCTCGCTGCCCCTTGCTGCGGACGCTTGGCTTTGGCATTCTTTCTTCATTGGTTGGAGCGTAGTATTCCGCTCTTTTCAATTGGCATTTGTATAGCTAAGAACTTCCCCAGCTAACATATGGTAAATGAATAGGGCTATGGCCCCAAAAGTTCTCATAACTTTAACTAGGGGGGCTGAACCCCCCTAAGCTTCCTTTCCTCGGCACGCCTGTTTTACTAAGAAGTTTTAAAGTGCTGAAAACACCGAGAGCACTCTCCAGCTATGGCCTCTATCTGGGGATTCGGGAACGAGATCAGTGGAATTTTTATTTCAGCATGATCAGGCACTTTTTAGGATGGCTGAAAACCAGGTGAACCTTTGACGTCATAGCAAAACGCAACCTCGTTACAGATATGGCTTCAACAATTCCTTTTGCAATACCTGCTCTATAAGGGGCGAAGCTAAGCAAAATCTGTTAGAGGAACAGCCCAATGTGTTGACAAAGAAGACATCCTGCGTGGGCGCCGACTTTTGACTATGTCTGACTAGTCACTAAAGTCGGAGATAAGCTGAAGCAAAATAGTAAAGCATGCTACTTTCTGAAAAAGTGGGGGTGCCCCGACCCCTGGTTTCGACATCCCTGTCTGGGGGCTCAAGCTAGAAAACTTAGAAAATCTCCTACCATGAATGCACTTTGTGATTAGATATTATGCCCTATGTTTTACTGGAGATAGCAAAAGAGAAGGCTAGTCCAAACAAACAGGTACACGTCAGTTCTTGGGTTTCTGAGATTTGGGCAACCAAAAAGTGCTATTTCTCACAGTTTTTCATGGTGACTCACTCCCACCATAGAATTGCCCAGAGGTGGCTCGACTCCCCAAGCCTCCACGTAGTCAGCGCCCCTGCCCTCCATAGCATGGCAGGACATTGAAATGAAGTACTTGTAGAAGCATAAAACTGTAAAATCTGAACTGTTGGTTCTACATAGAATCGTAGTTGTATCCTATGTGTCTGTTTTTGTCCGTTGTCCGTGTCCTAATAATGGGGGAAGCACAGTTGCAGGTGGTTTAGTCCACCTTTTCAGTTCTGCGCATGATCGCTAGTACCAGGGTCGCCAGACTTGAAAAGTCAAAATATGCCAAATAGTGAAAATTTGATGCCAAACTGAATTAAAATATGCCAAATCCAAAATTCCTCCACAGTGGAAGAAAAGTCCTCCTCAATGAAGCTTCGGAGCATTTTGTATTTTGACCCCTAGAATGACCATATAGCACAGTGACGTTAATCAATAAGTTGAATGCCTTTAGCAACCTTTGAAAAACCATGAATGCATACTTGATTAGATGTATATTATTCAGAAACTCTGTAAAAGATAAAAAATGGCACTTCGTGAAATCATGCTCAGAAAAATGCGAAAAATAATACCAAATCAAAAAATCTGCCAAATGCAATATGTAACTTCTAAACTATTCTTAAAAAATGCCAAAATTGTAACATTTGGGATTTAACATGCCTATCTGGCAACCCTGGCCAGTTCACATCTGCAACGAGGTTGAGTTTTTGTATGACGTCAAAAGCTCACATGGTTTTCAGCCATCCTAAATAGTGCCTCCTTTAACATGGCTGCAAAATAAGTTGGGTATCTTCTCTTCAGGCCAAAAGATACATCTTTGTAAAGGATATAACAGATTTTTTTGTTTCTACATTTATATAAAGATCCACAACCCAAAGAGTTATTCGGTATAAAATTAGGAGGTTATTTTGGAGTAGATGTGATTCGTGAATAGTAAACAAAGGACATTGTTGCGTAGATTGAGATACAGCCACGTGAGAATTTTACTGAACGTGTGGAAATTCGGGCGCAAACTTTTTGGTGATTTCATTTAGCAGAAGAATGGCAAGTGATACTTCGCGAGTTTTGAACTTCAAGGTAGTATGACAGTTTCTTAAGACCGCTTAGTAACTTTGAATGCAATGAGATCAAAACTTCATGAAACAGGCAAAAAGCCATAGTGAGTGGTGTGGCAGGTGCACACGCGAAATTCAGTGGTTATTCCAACGCGTGCATACACGCATGTGCACTTGCAAGTCTGAATGTTGACTGTACGCACGAGAGCTTGAAAACTGCCACACTCCACAGCCTGGACCAAAGGGAAGTTGCTTGAAGCCTCTAGTTGATGCATGATACGGGTTTAGTGCAAATTGCGAGGAATGTTTTCATCATTGCCAGTTCCTTTACTGATTTGTGGGCTTGAAAGATGCTTTCAAGGTATTGCCTTGTATACTGGAGCAACATTAAGAAAGGGTGGCAGAAGTTTAGAGACAGGCACTTTTGGACAAGATCTTCGGTGTGCAAAGGCAAATTGCCCAGTGTGCCGGTGTGCACATGCAGATATTCTTGTGTGTTGGTGTGCAATGACAAATTTGATTTGCGTTGGCTCTGATTCTAGAGATAAAATCTAATTGTTAACCTATTACATCCTGTTTCACAAGCCCAAGAACTAACTATGCAATAATTTACATGGGAAAATTTTTCCATTGCTTTCCATACCAAGTGCCAATTGAGTACAGGGATGTGATAGCAGTAAGGAGAGGTGTCAATAAACCTTTTTGTTTGGAGGAACGGGCTGGCTTGGCAGAGCTGGCTAGCTCATGTAAGCGAGATCTTAGCTGCAGAGTGATTTATACTCAAAAAGCTACTTGTCTTCACATGTGAAGCAGGCCAGCTCACCTGACTGAGATCTCACCAGAAGCTGATGAGATCTTGTCTAGCCAAGATGTAAATTTCCCATGTAAAGCTATGCAAGTGAGCCAGCCGGTCCACCTAGATAAAAGTATAAACATTGTGCATATACAACAAATTGCAAGCTTTTTAACAATGGATTACATGCTAACACATGTATTTGAATCAAGCTGGCTAGACTCAATAACACCCTTGTGAAGGTGGGCTATAAAACAACTCAGCTAAATGACCCAGCCTGCTTTTCTGAGCCAACCCATTTGTTGTGAGCAGACCCCTAGTCTTTACAATTCACTAAAGCTAGGCGGAAGAGTTAGCTTGTCCTTCTCCACATGGCAATCAATGATGAAAGGAGCTATACCATATTTCGTTGAAATAGTGCACGGGGTGCTCATTTAACAATCAGCCTTCCTGGGGAGGCAGCCATTTGAGGGGGGTGCTCATTTAGAAATCTTCTTCTTTCGGGAGTGCTCATTTCATTTTGTAGACATGCTGATGAAATCTTTCTACAAGGAAAAGGGAATCAGTCAATAAATCATATGAAAATGGAAAAGTTGCAAAGCAATCTAAAGGAAAGGGTTACAAACAATATCAATTTCGTTCTCTTTGTCGATGTCTACTCTCAGATGCCAAATAGATGTCCCCCTGCTTATTAATTTTTCAATTTTTTTCCAACCCCCCAGACTTTATTAGGACCCCCTGTTTATTAATTTTAAGGAAATTGGCTTTTTTTATAAACCCCTCATTTCATTTCCTTTCTTTGTTAGTACTATTTATGCCCAATTTTCATGGCAAAATAGCATACTGCTGTAATTATTTTAGTTTTATGCTCAATGACAACCTATTGTTGTTCTTTCCATCCTTGTATAATCATTTAAAGCCTTTTCTCAAATTCCACCCCCCTGTTTATTTTAACCCCACATTTATTAAATTTTGGAATTTTTCCTACCCCCCTGTGTTTTGGGACCCCCCATTTATTTGGCACTTGAGAGTATCAGCTTGCATTCTGGTGCAGCCTTGGCAATATCTTGTTCTGAAACCAGGCTTTCAAATGGATTCAAGTCTTGTTCACTTAAAATTGATAACTGGTCCTGGTTTGGTTTGTCTTGTTTTGATTCTCTTCATTATTGTTGGCAAATCATTATTAAAGGGGGTACTCATTCAAGGGGATGCTCATTTAAAAATATTTGGTTTAGGGGAGGTGCTAATTCTGGGGAGGGCGCTCTTTCAAGAAAATATGGTATTTTGCTTTACAAAAAGGGCATTTCCAAACATTCTAGAGGGTGTTGCCCTACTCATTTTTTTGGGGACAAGCCCCCAGAGCCCAATGCCCTTCCACTACTCTCTTATTTCATTGTTAGAAACTACCCAAAATTGTGTCCTCTTGCAATTTCCTGATGGCTGTGGCAACATTCTTGAAATTCAATTGATTTATGCTACCCTGAGCATTAATGAGACACCAGCATTAGCTTTTCATGGAGTGAATTTAGGTGTAGAGACCATTATAGATTATGACAAAGGCATTCAAGAAGAAGCATCTAGGACAATGCCCATATATGCTACTCACATTGGCCACACTCAAAGTATAGCCAGTGTTCAGGAGCTTCATGACAAAAATATCTCCTGTGTGCACATGCCGTACTTTGCAGACTGCCTTGCATGTATTCTGACCTCATGACATAGCATGCATGAATTGAGCTGCAAACCATCTGAAATGCAGCAATGCCAAAATTCTTCATGTCTAATTTATTGAGGGGACAAGAGCTCCCCTTGCCCCTTATTTTCTGCTACTGATTTTTCAGGACACATTTTGTGGCAGGTGATGAATTCCTGAGAGTAGAAAGTTGAGCTTGGGAGAAAAACAAATGTATAAAGGAAATGTCCACAAATACTATCAATAGGCAACATAAGAAGGACATTTTTTCCCCATTGCCCCATGTTCTGGGCAAAGGCATGAGAGGCACAGCCTCTCCTTTGCCCCCTATGCTCTGATGTCCCTGGGTTCCTGATCTTGTTTTTAGCTTCATTATCTTATTTCTTTCTTATAGTGTGGCAATCTTGATATTCAAAATCTTAATGAGGTGTGTTTTCAATTTTCTACATGTTGTATTGAATGTTGATGAATCATTACAGTAGCTATCTGGCAAAAATAGTCCAACTTCTCGATAAAGCTATAAGGATGAAAATGTACTGGGAATCTAATAGCCAGGGCATGAAAAAAAATTTCCTTCCTGCGACCAGACAAAAATCATGCTTAAATTTCCTGCAAGACTGGAAAGATAAAAATGAAAAGGGGTCACTTTCCAACAATAATGATACTGGTTATATAAATGTAGGTAAGACATCTATGGAAATAAACAACTCTCTGTGCAACATTAACTTAACTCTGTCAGCTGTATTTAAAAAGGGCTAAAGCAGTTGAAAGGAATTAGGACAAATTCAGTTGAAAGGTTTTAAACCCCCACATCCATGGCTTTTAAGCAAAATACTGACAAAAATACAGCACAGAACCCTATCCATATAAGAAATCAAATATGATTTGTGAAAAGCATTAGGAGAAAGTATGTTTTTGATCTGGCAAATTCACCATGAGAGACAATCTAGATAAGTTGCTTTTATTTAACTTCAAACTATTTTCAATTTTATGAACTTATGAGAAACAGAGATGTTGCGCGCGACAGGGTATATTTTGAACAATTTCCTGCAAGACTTTAAGCATGAGAAATTTCCTGCGACTGGGCGGTCGCATGGTCAGGTGGGTTTTCGTGCCCTGCTAATAGCACCAAGTCAGAATGATTTTGTCCTGCAAAATAACAGCATGCAGCATCTAGTAAGGGCTAGAGGAGGTCAGTACAAGCCAATAGCAAATATATGCTCCCATGCCATTATAACTGTGCTGTACTCTTGGAAGCATGCCATTATTTAGGAGTTTGCAAGATCCCAATCATAGAACTGTTTGTCAGAATTGCAGTTGGCTTTTTCATAAGGCTGGGAGCTGGGAACATCACATTGTTGTTTTCTTAGGGGCATCATCATGCATAGATGCATTTTGATAAATTGATATGTAAATTCTTGCTGATTAATTGAAGGTTGTCTTTATAGATAAGGGCATATGCAAAAGACCTTGTGGATGAGGTATGATAAACATTCTCGTTATCCATAGATATTGAGAGTTATCAACATTGATTTGAAATTATAGTTATTAATTTTACTGAAATGAAAGCCTATTGTAGGAATTATCTAAACTTACAGAAAGAATCTTTTGCATGGATGAGAGTGGTGGTGTCTATGGAGAGATTTTTATTCACAGCTCATCCTGCAAAACATACAATTGGCATTGTTATTATCAAATTGCTATATTCTAGGCAGAAGAACTGGTCACAAAATTCATTCCTGCAAAAATATTTGAACTTGACAAACTATGCAAGGTGATAAATTTTGAAAAATTAACTCTGCAATGCGGGCCAAGGGCAAAATACTTATTGACCTAATGGATTTTGTTAGGAAATGGCAAAAGTATGATATCTTGTTCTTTCTAATGTGGATTATTATAATTATTTCATCTGTTACATATTGTGTTCTGTCATTTGTTATTGGCATTTATTCCTCTGTTAGGTGAGTCACAACAATTGACCATAGGCTAACAGAATGTCCATTTTTCTACATTTCTAGCACTTTACACAATATTCTTGCTGCTCCGAACAAGACACAGTCTTTTGCATCACTCCAGTATTGTATGTTACTCCTAATTTTCTGATCCATCCCTCAAAGTCTTTGGTGACACTTCTTATAGCTCCTTCAACTACAGACACAACTTCCATATGTTTGAGCTTCCACAATCTAGCAACATCTCTCTTCATTTCCTGGTATTTTTCTACTCTGTCTGCTTCTTAGTTGAGATTTTGTTGAGAGGTTTTTGGAAACAGTATTAGGAAAGTTGATAAGTCAGAGTATTAAAAATAGTATCTTTTTCAAGGTTAGCCAGCCTTCCAAATGTCATATGCTTCTTGCTTTTATCATAAGAGCAAATACTTTTTGAAGTGCAGGAAAATCTTCCTAAAGTAATTATTTTGTACTATAGTTATTACTCTTGGGTATCTAATTACTGTTCCATATGATTTAGTTCCAGAAATCATTCCAACATCCCCTCAGTTCTTTGACCCTTCCTCCTTAGCGATTCCAACATTTGACCTTGCATGTCTTTTGTCCTTTTCAATTTTGTACTGACAATACAAGCTTCCATTAAGCCAAGTCCTTTCTAAATGGCATACCCGGAAGTAATTGTATAAAATTTGGCTGTGCCATTTCATTTCAATTGTTTATCTTCCTCTATTAGGCAAGTTCATTCTGCTCTACTATTTTGCAATAAAAAAGTTTCTTGGCATGGAGCCTGATTGTTAAATTTAGTAAATATTATTAAATACTAGGCATTTCATCATTAAAATTATAGCTAAAATTTGTGTATCAGCAATGTTTTGTAGTTCATGCCATACTTCATTTTAATATTAATTTTGTTCAAGTCCATACACTATTGTAAAATCTGTTCATAGAAAGAGATTTTTGCAAAGAAATCACCCATTGATGTGGCTATTGATGTTCCATCAAATGGAATGGGAGTATGTTCACCAGAAGTAGAATTTGATGTGAAAGTAGGTTTTTTAGTTTATTTCCTCATACTGTATGTGATAAGTAAATATGACTGTAAAAACATACTATGCCCACTTATCTCTCATCAATATAGTAAAGTTTATAAAAATTTTCTCTGATGCATTGACTAAATTTAGGAAAATATAAACTTGGTCCATATTTGAGAATTGTAAGAAAATGAATGAGTGGTGACAATACATTAGCATCTTGCTGGGATTTCTTATGCAGCTATTGGAAAACATGTTGGATTATATAAGTATATACTATGAATATTGGTATGATATACCTTTATTTTTTAAATGTGTTTTGATTGATTTAACAGCCTTTCTCAGGTACATCATAATCATATTCCATGTGCAGAGCTTTCAATAATGTCTAGATTAGGTGGCTGATCATGAATAGTAGGCAGCTGTGTCCCATTGAGGGCCACCTACTATATGTACTTTTTGAGGTCATTTTAAGTCAAAAGTAGACTGCAATTAAGGCAAAAGTAGTTGACGGTGAATTACCAGTAACCTCCAATTGAAAGCCCTGTAGAGTATTAACAGTCAATACTGTTGTAATATTGAGCTTTCAATAATGTCTGGTAATTTATTAATTTATATTCAATAATTTCAATAATTAATTGGCTGTTCATGAATAGTAGATGGCTGTGTTCCATTGAGGGCCACCCATTATTAGTCCATGCAAAAGAGCTTCTTCTTGCTGAAGGATGTCAAATATTTCATTTAGGATAAAAACAGGATGGAACAGAGTTAAGAAAGCAAAAAGTGACAGTCACTAGTGTTGCAGTTGCGACAACATAGTTCCTATTTGACATGTGCAATTGCACGGTTAATAATGATGTTGGCACAGGCAATTTTTCGCTCGTGCGGGGGGATTTTGCACGTGTGTGGAAACGCGCACGTGCGATCGCACATGTCTCAGGGTATGGACTGCATTATGTGTACTTTTGTACATCATTTGAAATCAAAATTAGATGGTACTTTAGGCAGAAGTAGCTTGCGATAAATCACTGGTATCCGTCTTCTTTTGAAAGCTCTAACATGCAGTTGGTATTATGCTTAGTTCATTTCAGTATGGGTGCTGGTTTAGTAGGAATGCTTTCTGAAGTTAACTCAGCAAAGCCTCACTAAAGTAAGCTTCAATTTTTTTTAGAACCTTGGCAAGAAGAGGAAGTTTGATGAAGGAAAAGGTAACACATGAAGTTTTTTCCGTGCAATTTTGTGCTGAAGAGATAATGGATTCAATTGTGAACATTTTGAATGGCTTTGTGATTACCAACTCTGAATTACTCCTTGTTAGTTATGCCTTTATTATCATGATGTTTATATCTCATATACCGTAAAATCCGAAACATAAACCCCTGAATGTAAGTCCTCCGAATATAGGCCCCCCTGTAAATAAACCCAAATATCCTTCCGAATATAGTCCCTCAGAATTGAAGCCCAGGAGCTACATTTGGGATTCTGTGTATTATTGGGATAATGAATAAACATGGACAGAAGATATATAGAGCCTCTGCACTTACTTAAGCTCACCAAAAATTGCTTATAAACCTCTATAAGCGCAGGGCTTATATTCGGTACATTACGGTTTATCGCAGTTATTTTCGTTGCATAGCGATTACCATAAGTGTAATAAACATGCTGGTGTTTGTTTTTTTTGAGGCATGTGACTTGCACATTGAATTCTGATTGGTACATTATGCTTTAATCTTATTTTTAGATGTATCTTCTCGAGCTGCAGTTCCTGTCAACAGCGTAGGTTTTTTGTTTTCTGATGCTAAGTGTAACACACTCCTTGTACACTATGCTACACAATTTGTATAGAAAATCGCTTTTCAAGCAACCTAGTACTACTAGACACCCTAACAATTAGGAAACTTTTAGAACTGCAAAGAAAGAGCTAAGAAACTTTAGGCAAATAGCCTGTCGAGTCCGTTCCCTGGTTCAGCGCAAATCTTTAACTGCTATGCCTTGAGCCAGGTTGCTTTTAGAAAGTGTATATATTGAGATCTGATTTGAAATAAACCTTTGCTATTTTCATGCTTCTCATGCGAAAAAGTTTTTTAATTATACTGCCTTCACTATGGAATACTTGCATCAGCGATGTAGATAGATGGAAGATGAGGGGGTGAAAGCCCCCCTTGTAGAGTTAGACTGCTATCTCCTCTTATCGGAAAATAATCACATTTTGCTCAAACAATCATGAGAAATAAATATATATATATTGTATTCTATGGGAAGTTTACATTTCTTACCCCTCCTATGAATGTTCCTACCTAAGCCTCTGACTGTCATGGATTAAAGTTTTGATCGATTTACAGAATCTGACGCCGCTGATTGAGGCCATTAAGCCAGAAGTGAGGGAGCTTATTCAAACATGTACCAAGGTATCATGTTATTTTGTGTATCATATCCCAAGGTATCATGTTTTGTAGCTTTCTGTTTGCAAAAGAATCCCAAACACATTCGAGGGAAGTGAAACGTCATGCATATTTCGTGCCATATTCCACAGAAATGAGTTGTCCTTAAGTGTGATTGAATTATATGCAGATAGTGCGTGTCAATGTTAGTTTTACAAAAAATTCGAAGGTGTTCGAGTTTGCTTAAGAGTTAAATAAAATATTCGAAAAAAACCAATTCCCAATGCCTTGTAGAAAGCAAAGTTTTGTATTATTGCATTACTTTTGATGGAGTTGAAAATTTTGCGTACAGGAAGTGGAAGATGTCTTTATTGGGCAAAGTAAATGTCTTTTCTTAGTCCCCTTCACTCAGTTAAGCTTCTATGTTTGTCCAGTTTTTCTAGTAAAATTAAAGAAGTTGTCCTGCAATAATTACATTACTTTGCTTCAGCTTTTGACTCAGTTGGCTCTTTAATTTTCAATTCTTTTCTCTATTATTTCTTTCCTGAAACAGCATTGCATCAGAGAATTCTGATAAATATTCAATTTATTTAAGGTGCAATTATGGATACAACTACTTATTCCCAAGATCGAAGATGGTAATAATTTCGGAGTGTCTATCCAGGTAAGCTTCAACATTAATTGTTTACTGTTGTGCTTCCTATTTGTTTTCACTTCATATTTAAGCTTACCTACTGAACTTGTCTTTTTGAGAATGAAGTTTCCCACTTCTTCTCGAGCTTTGGAATATAGTTTTACCAGCGATTCATTAAAACTTGCATTTTCAACGAATATTTGACTGTACATCGTAAGAATACAATTTCCATTTGTAGGAGGAAATTTTGAGTGAGGTAAATAGAATACAGACAGAGGCGACGTCTTACCTGGATCAGATTTCTAGGTAGGAAAAATTTAGTTGTTTACTAAATTTATTTAATGCTTTCAAACATTATTTTTCTTTTTGTTTTACTGTTCAAAGGCTTTAGGTTCAATAAAGAAAAACATGCTCCTGTATTAATTTTCGTTAACAAAAAAGAGCATGGTTTTTTAATTGAGGATTCAAAGACCTTTTGTAGCCTTTTATCACCAAAATCGATTGATCTTGACTTTCATACCTTGGTATAAGCTCATGTTGGTATAAGCTCATATTGGTAGCTTGTAACTGTGGAAATAGGAAACAATTATTCGTCTTTCATGATATAAGCCGAGGCTTAGTTTATTTGCGTATCATATCGCTAAGAAAGTGATCCTTACGCTGCTCACGTTATACGATTGCTAATGTTGCATTGTACGTCAATTATGGTAATGCTCACCAGCGCCTTTTGATTTTGCTGTAGAAACTTTTTGCCGAGGAAAAACCTTGCTATATTCTGTAATATACTGGTGGTTATTGCTAAAGAATTTTGATTTTAATTTCTTCTTTCCTTTAACAATAGTTGTGGTAGTAGTAGCATACTGATAGGCTAGTCTATCAGTATATGTATAGTGTTGTCAACATGGTCCTATTTATTTCAGGTATTATATCACTCGTGGTAAATTATTGTCAAAGATTGCCAAATACCCCTTTTTGGTAAGTGTTTGTGTTCATGTGAATTGTGTTCTTATCCGTGACTCCAAATCCTTAACTCCAGATCCTTAACTGCAAATCGTTATGTACAAAAAACTATACCCTTGCTTTTGTTGTTATCAAATAACACTTCTATACAGTCTCTACGCGTTCTTTCTTATAATAAATATGGTTAAAAGAAATATGAGGCTGAGATTAGGTAAGCATTAAGAAAACAATAAGAAACAAGGGCAGGCTGAGTGTTAAAGAATAATTTGAAAAATTTGTTATTACAAGAAAATTCTTGATCAATCTAGATATATAAGGAAACAACATGCCTCAAAAAATATGCCATTACATGCCATTACATGCCTCACATGCCTCACAAAACCTGTACACCCTATTTCTTGAACCACAGCTGCTAAGCCTCAGTTGTTATTGTTATAAGTCTTTAAAATTTAAGAAATAATTAAGAAACATAAAAGGCTGGTTATGACGAAATTTTGAGAAACATCCAAACTGAAGGCAAAAATTTTGTTTCTTGTCAAAAAATGCGTGCATTCTACTTATCAGCTTGCTGATTTTTATTTTTTATTTTTTTTCTTTATTTTTGGTCAGCGACTTTTTATCATAGCTCTGCTTTTTCAGGTATTAGATTTCATGCGTTTCTTAATTTCATACAATTCTAGTAGTAAGCATCACTTCTCTATAAAAATACCAACAGGGATGTGCTACCAGGGGCTACATGCAACCTTCATTGGCACCTTAGTGTATGAAGATTTCTAGGCCCTGTTGGCATTTTCATGGCCTTCTCTTTAATTTTTAAGTTTCGCTTTAAGAAAATCAAAGGGCTTTTCTTACTTTGGGAGCAATATTCATGGATTGTTTGTCCCTGCGTGAAGGAATCGCTCTGACATCTCATAGTCGTGTAGCATTAATAGAAGGACAACAGCCTAATTGCACACGCAAGTCCTTTCTGGGCCTAGCACATATCATTCAACGAAAGTAATCTGGCTTGCTGACGTAGCCTCTATGTAGCTGAATGTCCCCAACCACTGGCCCGCTGCCCGATGATTGGGGATTTGTATGTTAAAAGTTTTTGGGGGGGCCTGTCTTGCTGCTACTTTTTGGCACTTCTGCTTTATTTCTTTACTTGAATGGAAAATTTAGTTACTGTTTAATACGTTTTATTTCGTTTTGAGCCGTTACACTTTCTGCTTTTCCAAAGGTATTTCTGTTTATACTACAAACCTACGCAGGAACTTCCGTTTTTTACCGTAGAGAAAAGGAGACCCTTACTATAGAATTTTGTCATTAATGTAGTCTGCTCAAAAGAGGCTTATATGGAACCAGGGAAGCGTTTATATATTGTACGACGCACATGAATTAGATGTCTGTAGTTGATCTTCTCAGTGAATTGAGCAGATTTTTCTCCTCTGTTGTAGTAGACTGTTTACATCCATGCAGAGTTATTGCGTGTTTAATTAAAAGCTTTGCCAGTGGCAATTAAAAAGCTGAAAAATTTGCCAACTGTTTGCTGAAATAGCACGCGTTTGTATTTACTATGGATTTTAATTAGCTCCCTTATTGCGTTAATGATTGTGCTACAAAATTTCTGTTGAACTTCTATTTTCCAATCATCTGGGGCATTGTGTTGAAGGTGGACGGGCCAATAGGCTCTTGCTCGCAAAAGATTCACAGGTATATTTTCTCAATATATTGTTAATATATATGCCGTGGGTAAGCTGGTTAATTAGGAGCAATAGCAAATGATCTACGAGGTAGAATTTCCCCTGCGTTTTTACTAATACGATGTAATTAACTTTGGGAACTTCTTGCCTTGCCTACTTGTGCAAGCATACATGAAGAAGTTAATACTCTATATCAAATGTAGTAACTTGCCTCAGTAAGTGAGTTGTTTGAGTAAAGGTCAATTGCAGTGTAACATTGACAAGGAAGATCTTGTGAAAATAGACAAGAGTTTAACATTATATGGAATTTTTGTGGATTATGGATTTATGGATTTAACATTATGGATTTTTAGCCATAGAATTACCCTATATTTGTCAAAGCTCAACAAAATTGCTTATGTACTGCTTCTTTAGGTACTGTGGTAGTCAAGAAAATTACCTCAGGTCAAAAAACCAGTTGCTTAATTTCAGATTGGTTGGGAGTATCATTTCTAATTAGCTGCTTAGCCCGGCTGTGTATGCATTTTTGAGGAGCTTTATCTCCATTTACTTCAATATTCCTGAACCAAATAAGCGACGAGCAATCGTAAGGACTTCCCACTCTATGGTTCTTTGAAAATGTGCTTTCCTAAATGCCTGCTGTCAGAGGCATTATACTTTTGCAGTGGAGGATGGAAAAGCGCTTCTTTTTTCTCATTTATAGAATTTACATGAAGATTATAGCTTAGTAAATAATGTTTCTTGTACTGAAAATCAAGCCGCTTATTGACGTTCTGGCGCATAATCCAGAATCAAATTCCGTTTACAGCTGTTTAACTACTGCACTATTTTTTAAGCTGATGATCCAGTGCGCATTACACGACACGCTGATTTCTGCTACAAAGCAGGGTAATATGATCATATTTGATATACAGCATACCCAGCGAGGCAATTTGCTGTAAGATTTGAGATCATCATGACTAACAATTTCATGACTTCGCAGATGTTCCAAGTTGCATGAACGAGCACATCTAATTCCTGCAAATGATGATGAAGTACATTCATCGTAACCTTTTTAGAATCTAAATTTAGCTGCACAAGATCCAGATTTACCTGACATGGTTTAGTTTATTTTGTGTGTTTTTTTGTGGAAAATTAGAGACATGTGGTCTTCATATGGACATTGCACGCGAACATAGTCTCATTTTCATTGCTTTCTGGAGCTTACAATGTCTAATCTTTTTGCTGCTGTTTGACTGATGATTAAGTTGATTTCTTGAGGTTTTCTATGGACTTTGTGTGAGCTTGTTGTGGTGTTTTTGCATTTCGGTGTGACGTTCTCTTCATTAGGAAATGACAGCGTGAACACTGCAAGTAATTGTTGTAGATTACAGAATAAGACGGGAGAATTGCTGGTCATCATCATCATCATTTAAATTTTTTATAGACGGTGGCCCATTCAGCTACGTTGGTTTGCAAGGGGCCATCTATTTACAAATAAAAGCTAAAATCTTACAAAAAAATGAAAGAAAAAATACATATTTTAAAAAGTTTACAGTAAAAAGTGTATAAAACTGGATATATAAAACAACTATTTGCAAATATGACTTAAAAGATATTATCTTAAAAGGTTAAATCTTGACCGACAAAAATCAAAGATTCTAAACACATCTTCTTGTTTATTTGTTTGCCTTCTACATATTTCCTTGTTTCGTACAGATTCTCATCGTGTATTTGAGGTTTCTTGTTGAGGATTGCCCTTATTATTAGAACCTATTGTTAAGCCATTGAATTTCAAAGCCAATCAGTGACCGGGGAATACCTAGACCATACTAAAACATTTTGTAATATTGGCCTCGTAATTGCACATGAACACAGAAGAACAGGATCAGATCTATATGTGAATGCAATTCCTATATTTTCCCAAAGTAGCTCGGATCCAGCTTAGATAGGATTTACTTTTGATTGAGTCCTCTTTTGCACATTTAAGCATAGTTTTAGCGTGTTTAGTCCACTCTGATTATCAGTTTATTTCTTAACTGCAGGATGATTATCGGCAAGTCATTAAAGAAGTGGACGAGAAAGAATACATAAGTTTGCAGCTGAATTGTTTTGAACTTAGAAACTTCTATGTAAGTATACGTATCCCCAAAGAGATGAAATTCATTGCAAGATGATGTTAGGATTAGGAGTAGATGAACATTCTTCATTTAGAGTAGATCAAGGACTGTGGAGTTACATTAGAGAACATATCACTTTTCATAACATATTATTGATATATTGCAGCTTGGAGAATCACCACAAACGTTTTCCAAGTAATTTTCATATTGCTAAAAATCGATCCTAATCTTCCTGATTTTAGATCCTTCTTCTGGATTCTATCTCAAAAAATTACGAGAAGATCAAGAAACCCCGATCAAGTAATACTGAGACCATGTATTAGAGACTACTGTTCGAGGAAGGAGTAATTCTTTGAAGAAAGGTGATTGGTGATTGTGAGTATGAACTGTATCATAGCTGACACAATAAACTTTTCATATCTGCGGTCAATAAAATGCTATGTCGTTCACACTTGTTGTTATTTTTCACCACACTCTTCTCGCTCTTCTCATATTTCATTCACAGTTATTTTTTACGCTGTTGTCAAACTGATAGAAGGATTTAATTTGCTATTGAGGTTTCAATTTTTCACGTCCTCTGATCCTTAAGCAATTTGAATTAGACCAGGCCCTACTTTTCAGTTCGATCAAAGCAATATTTTGCGCGTACTATAGATTTCATTGCCGTAGCCACCAAAAGTTTGGAATTAGAAAAAGCATAGAATTAAGCAAACCAATAAATTCCGTACTTCTTAATAGTGCATTTCTTGTGCTCGAAACGCGTTAATTGGGCGAAGATAAACTAGAGAATAAATTCTGATTTCATTGTTTCGGCCATAGGACAACACCTTAATTGCAAATCCAGAATGCGCCAAAACACGTACAGACGACAATTTTCGGATCATTGGGCAAGCAAGATCGTCTTTTCATTTAAGTGCTTTGGAATCTGTTTACATCTAGACTCAAAACCCTCTCTTGTGTAGACAAAAAGAGTTTATTTTCTCATTGGGAATCTTCAAGTAAACAATGGTTAATAGGTCCTAATTGGTCACACTTGGGGCCAATTAGACGCACCCTATCACATGTAACCGCATCTGGATATATATTTCGGTTAACCTTTAGGTCACTATCCGACGTTTTCATACTCTGATGAGTGTCAGACGAAAAAAACTTTTAAGTATGTCAAAAGAATGTTGCCGCTTTTTCGTGCTGTGGTAGAGAATAAACTCTGATTTCATTGTTTCAGTGACCGCTTGTTTTTGCTATTCTGCCTGGATGGCACCTTCGGAAAGTAGAGATTTGAAAATCACAATGGGTATGGTTGCAGAATATTCGGTTATGGCTGTCCTATATTGGTTGATGTAAGTTGAAGGATTTGGAAAAAGCAGTTATGCAAAGCAGACTTAGTACCACAGATATGTCTAAGTTTACTATCTACTGCAACAAAGCCATTGATACCGACCTAAACTTGTAGCAAGAGGGGCTGCGATGTAGGAAGTTCATGGACACGCCCTGACCACACCCATTTTTGACTGCATGAAAATGATTTGTTTGTCGCTGCTGTGCATGTAAAAGTATTGAAAAAGGAGAAAGTCAAAGTATTATATTAACATTCATCTTTTAGTGATAGGAGCGTACTTGTCCTCTCTCCTTCAGAATATGCATAGCTAGGAGCTTATCCAGTCTAGCATATGTTCGATAAAGGGGGCTGAGACCCCCCAAATTCTCATAATTTTAAGAGGGGTGCTGGGCCCTTCTTCCACAACACGCCTGAACCAAGGTCTAGTTGATGTATTTTTGTAGCACAGGGAAATAAGGCCAGATTTGAAATCCATCGTTTAGTAGTTTCGTTGCATTACGTACACGGTGATAGAATGTAGTTGCATGATGACGCATGCACTTGTCGGCACCGTTGTTTTTCTATGATGTTCAACATCATGTGGTATTCATCAAATGTCAAGACAAGCAATATGCATATAAAATTTTATTGCTTTAACTGGCAACGTCATGTTAATTTAGAATTGAATTACATGTTTAGATTCCTTTGGATATTGCTGATGGTTCTCCTCTTTTATTTGTTCTATTTTTTTGTTGATTTCACTAGTGTGCAAGTAGCGAAAATTAGTCGATCAAGAATTGAAAATCAGTTGATCAATAACAATATGAATAATCCTTTTTGAAAACAATTTGAAAACAATACAGACCATTATGTGTTATTTACTTTTCAATAACAGGTTGACCGATGTACGATTCAGCACCATTAGCAATAGGAATAGGGATTGTACTCACGCTTTGATACGATTTTGAGTGTGAGAGTTGTGTCCATTTTGTTCGTTCATAATGGTGCTTCGTATTATCCCCTAGTGTTTGAATCGACGTCCTTTCTTGTGGAATCATTTTAAGTTAGTTTTGTTGACATAGCTGAGGAAAATATTCGTGTATTTCATACGAGTTTTCCCTACCTACATATTGTAGCACTCTAGCATCTTGCTTCTACAAAGAAGTGATGAAAAAAGATGTTGTCATAGATTGCTTTTGCTTAGGATTCATCTCTGATGGGCAATTTCAATTTACTTCACCAAAACAGTTCTCAACAATGACAGGTGGATACATTATATTTAATTACCATTTTAAAGGACTAATTTAACTGCAATATCTTTCACTTTGAATTCTTCTGTAAATCCATGAGAAATTCAAGACCGTATTAATAAATGATGCTAATACTTAAGATACTGGGATTGATGACGATGAAGCGGCTTCCAAGGTCAACACAAGAAAAGACGTACATCAAACAATGCTTAAATAATTGATTTTTGAATAGAAATGCCTGCAAAGCAAACAACTGTTTTCTGATCCTCAATACAAATACTTGATTTTTAGCTGGTTTGAATTGCCTTTGTTGTCAATTAGATGATTTCAAATTTCACATGCTTTGTAGCAGAGACGATGCTTATATCGTTCGATAATGCCATAGTTGAGCCAACTATCAGAGTCACCTAAGGCAGGAAATTATGGAATCTGTGGATCTTTCTCTTCCTATTCGTCATATTTCCACAACGCATCTTGGAGTTTGCAGATGGCCACACTGTTATTAAGCACACCAGTCTTTCGCAAGTTACGATTTCATCTTTCAGTGTATTGTATGCTTCTCCTGTTTATTTCCACAGTTTGCTCTGCAGAACTTTATGGCCTCAATTTTGTTGAAATTACCAAGAAATGCTTGGCTGGTATAATTCCTACAGTTAAAGAGCCTTTGTAGTTGAGGGTCTTTCAATTATCCACTTATGGCTTATCATTGCAAAAATGTGTTTCAGTCCTTCGTCAGACGCAGCAGAAAGGAATGAAATACTTATATGGACAAGAAGAATTTGAATCGAAAGAAAGTACTTATAAAGACAAGAAGAATTTGAATCGTTGAGAAGCTTAGGCAAATCTTCGCGTGCTCAGAATGTACAAAGCTGAATATCATACGGTGCTTCTAATTCTTGCCGTGCCAATCATATTGCATAATTCTGTTGTTTTGTATCTATATAGAAAACGACGCCCATTGCGTACCAGTACAAACTTGGTCTTAGCGAGTACGGCTTGTTCCGATATGTTGACTGGTGTACTATTGATCCCATTTCTTGTCTGTTCGGCTGTACTGGGAGGGCGATCGCCACAATTTACTCCACTTTATTTTACATCCACAGTAATCAGTGACTTTGTTACCATGGCTGTTGTTCTAAACATTTCATTGGTCAATGCCGAGAGATACACGGCACTATGTCATCCATATTCCTATGAAAGGCTCGTCTCGAAATCGTTTGTATGGAAAGCCATATGTGTTGTATGGACACTAGCCTTTCTTATAGCAATCGTTCGAGTTTGCTGGAGTTATCCGGTTTTAGCAGGAGAAAGTAAAGACTTAAGTAAAATCTACCAGGTTTATTCTATCACAACGCTAGTCTCTGTTTTCTTCATCCCAACGGCCTTTGTAATCTACTGCCAAGTGCGCATGTTCATTGTCGTCAATCGCTTTGCTAATGTGGACAACCTCCGTGGTTTGCGCAATGGCACTGTGGCACGGCCCCAAGTTAAAGCCATAGTCGTCTTTTTGGCTATGTTCCTTAATGTATTTCTGTTTTGGTCACCGTTAATGTCGGTGAGAATGATGATGGATGTTTCCCCACATTTCAAGCCAAACCTTGAGATGCTAGAGATTTCCGTCATTTTGCGTTGTTTCTCGTCGTTACTTGATCCAGTTATTTGTGTTTGGTGTAAAGCGGATTTCAAGGCGGCACTCTCAACAGTATTTTGCCATACACATGAAAGACAAACGCGAGAATTTTGTACTGCAGGTAATGGAAAATGTCTGCAGGAATCCGCGTTTTGACACAATTGGACCTAGTAGTAACCATAAGTCTGGAGCCAGAGCTTGCTTATTGAAAAATGGTGCAACTTCTCCCTGCCACCAAGAAGCTCAAGAAGCTGAGGTTGGTCTAAGTGAACCGTGTAAGGAGCAAAGGGAAATTGGTGAACTGTGCAAGGAGCAAAGGAAAATTGGAGTGGTTAAAGTGAACCGTGTAAGAAGCAAAGTGAAATGGGAGTGGTTATAGCGGACCGTATAAAGAGTAAAGGATAATTGGAGTGGTTAGAATGAACCATTTAGCTTTGCTTGCATTGCTGATCATCAGTATAAAATTGGAAAATCATTTATACTAGACTTATCACCATATAGCCTGCAAAGCAACTTACTTATTACATTATATGTTTTGCTTTGCTAAAATAATTGCAACGCCAGTTTCTCTTCTCGCTACCAACTCCCTTAGATTATGAAATATTCTACTGAAACGAGGGATGGATTCCTCATTGTCAGAGTTCAAATGCAGGATATGTGAAAACATATTTGATTCAACGGTCGTGATCAGGTCCGGGTATTCTTGAATTATCACATTCACAAGAGTTATAGGTGCATCTTTAAAGTCACTAGAATCCCTTTTTAAATTGGTGCATTTTTCATTGTTAACATTCTAGGCAGATTTCAGAACGTGTTTCAATTTATCCCGGTGTCCAGAACAATAGACGCTAATGCATAAAGCCAAATCTCCACTTAGCGGAATTATTTGCTGGTGTCTCATTGGTTACTGTCGTAGTGGAAAAATCTAGCAGCGAAAAGTAGAGAGTAATTTACTCCGCCTAGTGGAGATTCAGCTTAATGCCAAGTAGAGTTGAAGCAACGTTTATTGAATCATACGTTCTGAAGAGACTGGTACAAACTGTGTTCTTCAAGAGTAAAGGGGAGCAGCATCATGGCTGCACCTTGAATTTGCCTATTCAGTTCACTGATTCAATTCTTGGAGGGCAATTTTTAAAACAACATATAAACACTAACTGTGATTTAAAACACCCTCAGAACCCAAATACCAAGAAGCTCAAATGATTTATTCTGAGTATCAATTGGAGCAGCTAATAAATAAGTACACTAGGATTGCTGTTACGACAAATGAACGAAATGAGCAAAAAACTACAAAGTCATTAATAGGCCATTTTTCCACAACAAAACCTGGGAATATCCTTATTGCAGATATCTAACGGATAGGGATGGTTCATCACTACATGATCTTCGGCATAAGGAAATTAAGTGCCCGGAAATTCAGAAAGAAAAAAGCAAGAATCATTGAAACCCGAAATCTTAGCAAATATGATAAGAAATCTTTCCGAAACGATCTAATCATGATTAATTGGCAAACTATCCTGGACCCTGTCTCAGAAAATCCAAATGCAATGGCCTCGACCTTTCAGGGGATTTTTGAACTTGTCCTAGACATGCATGCCCCTCTCAGAAAACAGAGTTCGTGATGAATGTGCACCATGGTTAAATCAGCCAATTAGGGACTTAATGCGAAAGAGGGACATAGCAAAAAGGGCTGCCGTAAAATCTCCCGAAAAGTGGAGTTTGTTTAAGCAACTTAGAAATGCTGTGACGAAAAAAATAAAGTTTGCTATCCAATCGTATCACCATTGATTAATTAACAAACATCAGCACAACCCGAAAAAAATGTGGCAGACCATTAACAAAGTCTTAGAAAGATCCTCGAACTCAGCGATACCTACGAGTTTAACAGTTGAAGGGAGGAGACTAAGCAGGGAAAGAGACGTATTACAAGCCTTAACTATCATTTTGTTTCGGTGGGATAAAACCCAGCGGGTCAAATTGAGCAAAACTCAAATGATGATCCTCTAAAACATATTACTCAAGAAGAAAGTTCAGTAAGTTTTACTCCCGTTAATTGCAAATATCTTCGTAAAGCCATTCAACAACTTAAAAGTGGAAAGGCACCTGGGCCTGATAGGATCCCTATAATGTTGATAAAAGATGCCACAGATCTTATAAGTCAACCATTAACCATGATTTTCAACTCTTCCTTAAGGAAAGGCGTCTTCCCTGACATCTGGAAAGTGGCAAAAGTAACCCCTATTTTCAAATCAGGGTCTAGAAGTGACGCAAATAATTATAGGCCCATCTCAGTAGTCTCTGTATTCTCCAGGATTCTTGAAAGAATAGTTCATACTCAAATCTAATAACATTTGAAGGCAACTAAGGCCCTAATAATGAGTCAGTCAGCCTTTGAAAAGTGTTGTTCAACAATTACATCATTGATTGATAGTACCGACAAATGGTATGATAATATGAACGACAAGCAAATTAATTTAACAATATTTCTCGACTTGAAAAAGGCATTTGATGCCTTTAACCATGCAATTTTGATAGGAAAGTTGAGGAAATACTGCATTCGAGATATTGCTGGAGACTGGATTCAATCCTATCTCGAAAACAGTATTGTGCCGCAAATGGCCTCAATTTGGAGACTAAAACAGTAACTTGTGGTATCCCGCAAGGCTCCTGTCTTAGCCTTCTCCTCTTTATAATATACTTGAATGACTTTGTAAAATGCTTGATAGACTCTAACGCAGGTCTCTACACTGATGATACTCCTACTAATGTTGAAAATCTAATCCAAAAGGCCCAAATGGAATTGTCAAATATCTCCACATGGATGCGGATAAATTAATTAAGTGGTAATCCCAAATATATGATAATTGGACATCCTAGAAAAATAAATAAAATCGAGGTACATGAACCGTTGAGACTGAATGACTCTGACATAAAACGAATGACGAATACCAAATCGCTAGGGATTCTTGTAGATGAAGGATTAAATTGGGAGCGACAGTACAAGACTGTTCACAACAAAAGTTGTGGAGGTGTTCAATCTCTAAGAAGACTGAAAAGCATTCTCCCTCAATCCTCATTAAGCAATGTATATCGAGCCCTAATTGAAAGTCACATTCGGTACGCTGATGTAATCTGGGGTAGTTTATCAAACACGAAAATAGAATTTCTTGAACGTCTCCAAGACAGCAGTTTCTATGATTCATACGTCCAGGATAAAAGACAACTGGACACCAACATTTCTATCAGTTAAACAGCTTATTACATTTGATCGTGCCGTTATGGTTTATACGATCTTTAATAAGCTGTGCCCAGAAAATCTATGGAACAAGTTCAATCTAAGGTCCCACCACTCCAGATACAATACACGATTCTGTAGAAATATCCAGATTCCTAAGTATAATCTAGAGTATGCAAAGAAAGGATTTTCATACTCAGCTCTTAAAACCTGGAATGAAATCCCCTTAAGCATTAGGGAACTTCCCACTCTTTTTCACTTCAAAAAACAACTGAAAATTTAATTGATGAGCTGTCAATAAACAAACACGACCCCCTGGAAGAACAGCCTAAGTTATATTTTAATTTTTGTTATTTTAACTAAACCATTATGACTATGATGTATTGCTAAGTTTATTTTAGTTTTGCTGAAGGGTAATTCATGTAAAAATAAGTTAATATGAATCTTCGGCTAAGTCATTATAAACTTGGCTACTACATGCTGGCCAGTACGCCAAAGGAGTGTTGTGACGTCAATCACAACACCTTGATATCACATTATGAGGAGCAAATTACAATAAAATGTCCTTGATCGTTCTCTTTGGTATCTTGTTTCTACTGTAGTCATTAGAACCTGTATTTATATTGCGAAGACTTTAAAACGTAGAATAGTATGTGAAAGCCTATTATCATATTTTAGTAAACACCTTATTTTATCAAAATATAGACCCTTGATACGTAGAGTTACATATAGCAATTGGGGAATTCCCCTCTAGGGGGTAATTTAACTTCCATGAGAAGAATGAGAAGCTTCCGTCATTGGTCACAAACTTTATAGGGCAATGAAAGGTATTGACTATTCTTGACTAGCTCTTAAGCATCCTTTCATCCTTTCTGCTTTTCCTGCCATTTGTCATAGTAGCTCTTATCTTGGTCTAGTAAGTCCTCTGATTCACAATAGTTCTAAATTTTCGATTAGTAGAATTGATTTAAGATGTACAGTTGGGATGCGAGGATTGTGTTGACTAGTGCATTTAAACAAGAAAACGAATTTGAGCAAGACAGTTGGAATCATTTATTCTGTATTATGATATCAGAAACTTGTCAAGCATGTAGTCAGAATAAAAGTTAATTACAACACTCATTTGCAACACTAATTTATCACACGTTATTTAATCCATCCTTGTCAGAGTCTTTTTCAAATCAATATTGTTCCATAAGTGATAGGATAGTCCTTCACAATAAGAGTTATGCTAGCACGATTAAGTTGAGTGCGAGATGCCAGCTTGTAGAGCCATGCTAAATCTGTAGTTTCTTGTAGTTTTAAAGCTCCAGTTAAGAAGTCGTCTAGAAATTTACTGTATTGGAGTTAGTTCACACTTATTTCTGCAGTTTTAAAGAAGTGATTCTTTGCATGTGGCCTTATTCTCCTGGGTGTTTCTTGTGTAATTTATGGCTGTGTTGTTGTTGCCGCTTTTATGGCAAATAGTTCGAAGGAACACCTTCTTGAAGTCTTTCTTGCACCAGACATAGATGGCCGGATTGATTAACGAGGAAGTACATCGCAGTGCAAACAAAGTCTCGAGTGTCTTGCTGTTTGGTGCGAAGTCAGGGTTTGTATCCATCACAAGTCTTATGCACATTAGTGGCGACCAGCAGAAGAACATGTTGAGAAACATGAAAAGAAACACAAAAATAGCTTTACCTTGCGACCGGATTCCTTTCCCTTTTGGCACCCCTCGTTGCCTATCTTGCTTCACGAATTTTTTGATGACCATAAACATGGCAGTAAGGCAGCATATCATGATGGTCGTTGGCAAAAAGAAGATTCCAAGCAGGGTGAAGAGCGAGTAGACTTGGTACTCTGAGCTCGTATCTATGTTTTCGCCTCTGATAACAGCATAGTCCCAAGACAGTGGAATGATTGCAATTATCGATGACAAGATCCACGTGAATATGACAATCCATCTGATGACAGACTTCTTGGCTATCACTGGATGAAGATATGGGTGACACAAAGATATGTACCGCTCAGTTGTGACAAGCAGTAGGTTGAGGACGATGACAAGAGTGACAAAATCACTAATGACGTTGGACGTGAAGTATAAAGCATCGAACCCTCTATTGAACGTGACTGCAGAGCAAATGAGTAGGGGAATCACCAGGGTTCCAGTGAGGATGTCACTGCACGCAGTACTTGCCAAAAGTATGTTTGCTGGTGTACGCAATGCTCTTTTTTTGATGTACAGAAAGAGCACGAAGGAGTTGTGGATGATTATGAAGATGGCCAATACAACCAGGAATGTATGATAACCTTGCTTGTACTGACCGAAGTGACCGTAATTCATTGTCGAATTCCGAGGTGCTGTGATGGATTTTTCCATAAAGCGAAACGATGAATTACCTGCAAACATTGCAGTGTCTTGATCTGTTTTTGCAACCTGCAACAAGAAACACATCATAGGTGCATCGTTTAATAACTTACGTTATTTATTAATTATCTTCGTTTCGGCCTTATCTTATCTAAAATTGATGCACAAAGACAATGTAAATGAGCTAATCTAATTGTACTGCATACGATGATTCACTCGACTTCAAATGACACAGCTGAAGAGCGCTGTAGGATGTGTCTGATAAGAACATATGACCTTCTATGGAAGAAGAAGTCGATAACGTTGCTCGTAATTGACGTATACTATACAAACGCTTTTCACTATAGACCTTTCTCGCCCTCATACTCCCTCGTAGAAAGGGCTTGTTTTCTATTTTGCCAAAGAGCAGCTTTAAACCATGTTGTATGAGATTCATTTAGTTTATTGGTATAACAGGAGACTTTTAGCATACAAGCTAGTGAGGAAATTCCCCCACTAGTTGGCTCGTTGTTCCCCATTACCAAACTTTCCTTGAAACTTTGTTCGGGGATGTGAAACATCTCTGGTAGAAACACTCCTGCGCTTGAATTCGCCACTAATAGAAGTTTTGTAGATGATCCCGAGTGATGTATTGCATAGCTTGGTCGTGGAATTGTAGAATTGAGGAATATAGAAATAGATTCACTTTGTGGGAAGTGTAATTTTATGATGAATCGCAGAAGAACGACGATAAGAAGAAGAGTCATGGTTCCATTTGTAATATTTCGTGCTTCTATAACTTCAATAGATCGTTAGGAGAGACAACACACTCTGGAGTTTCTGTTCAAGTGTAATATGATTCCAAAGTCATATTAAGGCAGGTAAATTTTCTTCCAGAGAACCATCTCTAGTGTAAACGCCGCCACAGGTGTAAATGGTGAGCAAGAGTCTTCCAGAAATGTTGTTCAATAAAATTGACATTTTAAAGCAGATTTTAGCTGTGCTTTTAGTTAAGCTTCCTATAACACTATTTACTTTACCCTGGAGTTGGATTTTGTTTTCAACAGCCAAGAAAGTATATACATAATCACTTGTCAATCATAATCACTTGTCAATCATAATCACTTGTCAATCATAATCACTTGTCAGTCATAATCACTTGTCAATCATAATCACTTGTCAATCATAATCACTTGTCAATCATAATCACTTGTCAATCATAATCACTTGTCAATCATAATCACTTGTCAATCATAATCACTTGTCAATCATAAACACTTATTAGTACACTTTTATTGACCTTTCCAATTAATGAGACATTTCCGTAGTTTTACAATTCGAGAGACACCCTCCAAGTCCCAAGGAATTGGTGGAAACGGAGGTAAAATCGAATAAATAAAGAAAAATAAGATAATTGCATATAAGACTAGTCCAGACGTTTCGGACCCTATTTCCTGGGATCCATCATCAGTGTAATTAACTAACAAGAAGTTAAATGGTATTTTTATGTTGGATGAACCTGTAAGTTAAATCTTTCAACGATTTTCAGTTTTAGAAACAATATAACTTTTTAATGCCGGCGACCCACCGGCGACATTGCTACTGAAGCATGTTTCCATATACTTTTCACTCACCGGCGACCCACCGGCGATGAGTTCTCCTCCGTAGAGAATATTAAAATGACACTAAATTGAAAGTCATTTTTAGTAGTATTGAAGCCAATCAATCTTCTGAAACTGCTGGCGACCCACCGGCGACCTACCACAGTCATGTTTTCATATAAATTTCTCGAGGTCGCCGGCACCGCAATGGAAAAAAAGTTGAACAAGTTTCATCTTTTCTTCGATATCTGCGGTGGGTCGCCGGAAGTATAAATAAATGTTTCCATTAAAGAATTCAATGTCGCCAGTGGGTCGCCGGCACTAGAAAGTTATATGGAAACCAGGCTTAAGAAACTGAACCCGATGAAACGGAATGTCACTCTGCCAGTAAGGTGCTTAACAAGCAACACTATAGTTGTTAAATTTTAATGCCTATTTTTGAGTTTTTGCGGACTCATCTATTTTGCCATCTGAACAGGCACATCGTAAGCGCCCTCAATTAATTGGCATGGCTTTAGAGCTAATTTGTAAGTAGCAGTCCCTTTTGTAAAGTTTCCGCTGAGAAATCGCCGCTGTAATCTTTAGAGATAAAATGAAAATTATTTTGATTGGATGTTAAGCTGATTATGCTTGACATTAAAATTGAAGCGTTCATTCTAGAGATAATTTCAACTAAGAAATAACTAAAGGAAGGCGTAGATACTACAAATATAGTCGATTATACTTCAAGCCACTATATTTCAATATGTTTCAAACCAAGCTATTTGACATCTAGCTTAACCTGTATTAGAATGAAATGGGCTTAGTCTGTTTGGCATGGACGGTTTTATTTTGAAAGATATCCTCTTGATTGAGAATCAGTTGGGGAGCCATTGATGATAGGCAATTTTTCAAGGAGTACGGCTACCACCCACGGCAATATTATCATCTGTTGCAGACAGCATATGGCAGCAGCTTGTCTCGTAGGAATTAGTTTCCCAGCGCAGTTTTATCCTCCAAAATGTGCAGAAGTGCAATTTGTGTTACTTCTAGGCATCACAATGACATATTGCCTTAAGACCAGGCCTCTGGCCCGTAGCTATGGGTTGGCAAATGTAATGGTAACCCACCCCTAAATAAATGTTTTTGCAATCTATATTGTTACTTTTTCTTTACAGCAAAGGAGAGATCTCCTGAAATTTTGATTGAGCTGAACCCTGTTCTTTGTGACATAATAAAACTTCATTCTTCTCCTGCACACACGTGATCCATTTGACTTTAATAGCATAGAGTATGAAATATGCTTTCAGATATTGTACCACGTGATTCCTCCGAGACAATTTTGCCACTGGAACACAGGACTGGCTAGGGGCTTGTAAGGTCTTCTCAGCCAAAATGCGCTAGGTGCCACTTTAGAAATGTTAAACGAAAGGTTTCCACTTAAACGAATGCACCAATTCGACTGAGGCAGCCTGAGATTGGTGCATGCGTAGTAGGCTCAGGTGCGGATCCCCCCTCGGCTACTCTCGACCGAATCGGCTAAACGAATTGGGCCGCCTCGGTCGAATCGGTGCATTTGTTGAAGTGGAAACTGGCCTTCATCAAGCAAGAAGCGCCACTGTTATAAGCTATACCTGCTTCCTGACGTGCCTCCTTCTCAATAGTTACGGATAATGCAAGTCTGGTGCCATAGATGTAAAAGTTTTGAGCTCGAGAAAAACATTTCCAGTCAGGATTACCCAAAATGTAGTGATATAACTCGTTTTTTATTTTCTCTTTCTTTTTTGAATACACTTCCTGCGCACCACTTTACATGACCACAAATGGCGCAAGCCGTCTGCAAGCGTGGTACTTCATATTCAACTCATAAGCTAGCTGTTTTACAAATTGACTTGTTTCAAATAATAATAAAGCTCTGTTCATGAAGAATATTAAGCTATATTTACTTAATTCTAATATAAATATTATAGCGTAAATGAAAATTAAATGCATCTATCCTATGAAGTTGTTGAAGTTCTCAAGAAGGGTTCTAATTTAGCTTCCCTGTTGAGCCCATTCCTTAATTTTGCTCTCAAATTAGGAAAGATTCTGAGAACTACCGTCAGAGTGTTTTCTAGAGAGTTTCATTAAATGCCGAGGAGGAAGTAAGCTTTGTGATTTATACTTAAGTATAGCTGTTTCTTGTTATATGAGGTCCTTAAGTGAAAGCCAGCCAAGATTTTGTTGCAAAGAGGCAGCAGAGGCATCGCGTAGGCGCCGACTACAAAGGGGCTTGGGGGCTCGAGCCTCCCTTAGGCAATGCTAAGATGGGGCTGAGCCCCCTGAAAATTTTGAGAAAGCACTTTTTGGTTGTCCAAATCACAGAAGCTCAAGATAATGATACTTTATTGACACTCCTGTTATACACCTATATATCTATTCTGTTTGGTTGGAAGGCTTTTTCTTTGTTATCTTCAGTAAATTATATATAATGTATAACTAAGAAGTGTATTCATGGTATTTCGATTCTTTGAATATAAGATATGGATCCTATGATCAAACAATATATTTTTGCAACATTTAGGGATAGGGCGATTCAGCCAGTTCTGCAATTTTACAGGATTCCTGCTTAAATCTTCCTGCAGTGTAAAAATGCATTTCAATGAAGGCGATATAGCAGTATCATCCGCACACATAGTAGCCTGTCCTTGGTTCAGACAGAATCGCAAGCCATATGCAAAGATTAGGAACAAAAGTGGGCCAATGCATGAGTCTTGAGGTGCACCATTGCTTTTATCACTGATGCTAGAGGTATTGGACTTTTCATTAGAGAACTATGTTCGCCCCGTCAATTGGAAAGTAGGCAAGTCAAGTTCTAGTTCTTTTGTTCCATATTTTTCTAACTTCTGCAGTAGAGGATAGTGATATACTGAATCAAAGGCCTAAATATCATGCAATGGTCAAAGACTTCTGACACGCTGGAGCAAGGAAGAAGATCACCCACCTGTTCTCAGTGTAATGGGGTAAAGGGAGAGAATAACACCCTTTTAAGTGAAGTAATTCGTTATCATCATCAAAGATCTATACACGTTATGGATTTGAAATCATATTTCTGTATTGTTTAGTAGATTTTTTCTCTCATTTGCAGTTTGTACAGGCGACCCTGGCAATAGCGTAGTGATATGTGTATGCGAATTGGAAATTGACATTTTGTCGCTTGATTGTGGGATTTTTTAAGGATCCAAGGATGTTGTAAGTAACTCATGATGCATGAAATTTCATGCTAAAGACTCGCTTAGTCAGGGGAGAAGCCATATAGGGCGATTCGCTCTGACGTCACCTCTCGCTATCACCTAGGCAACGAGAATCACTGGGTAAAAACAAAGGTGGTCACCCCCAACATTTAGCTTGTTAGTAAAGTTGAAGCAGATCAATAGTGCAAATCAACATAAAACTCTTGGAAAATCTTCTTTGTCAGCAAATTGGTTTCTAGGAAATCTTTTTGTTGGCAAATTGGGACTGTGCACCCCACCAACAATATCCTTTAGCTTCGCTCGTGCGCCTTGTTTCTCTACACAGAGAATACTTAATTTTTGCTGAGCCTTGCCGTAAGCCTTCGGATTTCATTTATTGCTGAATTGTTCGCTGGTGAACATGACTGGATCGTACAAAGCCTATGTTGTAGAGATCTCGGCACCAGTCATGTATTATAAGTCACGTGACATACGTCAATCTATCATTTATAGCATAATGCACGCGGCTAAGTTAGAGAGTTCGACAGTTGTGAATTGATTACTTTATCATCATAATCATCATCATCACCATCATCATTATCATCACCATCATCATCACCACCATCATCATCACCATCACCATCATCATCACCATCATCATCATCATCATCATCATCACCATCATCATCACCATCATCATCACCATCATCATCATCACCATCATCATCAATTTATTTACAGTTGGCTATTTTGCATTTAGCTAAAAGAAGTTAATTAAGGCCAACTAATGCTACAACTAAGGAAAAAAGAGAACTAAGAACGATATAATTACAAATAATTGGTAAATACAAACTAGAAAAATCCTAAATCCTTAATAAAAACTTTACACAATCTGCAGTTTCAACGATTCCATCCACTGTTTTATTCTCCTTTTAAATTCTTGCAAAGTGCCACTCTTTCAGACTGTTGGGCAGTGAGGACTAAAAGGAGCAGCCTCTAAGCTGATTATTTTCTGTGCCATTTTGGTTGTTCTTACTTTGGGCAGTTACAAATAATTCGGATTTCGCAGGCTGTAGTAGCAAATTTTTTCTGAAAAGATATCCTTCATAAAAGTTGTATTAGGGTTTGTCTTTGCCTTGAACTTTTCTATCATAAGGAGCTGCAAATTGCTTTGATGAATAGTCAGGGATTTATTTAGATTACAATAATTATTTACAGAGTTATTTCCACTAGCATTGCTTGCAATTCGCAAAGCTTAAGACCTTGTTTAACTTGGCAGTAGCCCTTCTGCCGTGGAACATCCATACAAGTAAATAGAAGTTGAACTGCGATTTAGTGAATACATTCATTAGTAGTTTTAATTTAATAGGATTTATATATTCAAACGCATGCAATTTTTGGTGTGCCTTTTTGCATAGATCTTGGACATATTTTGTGAAGCTGAAGTGTTTGTCAGAAGTGACACCCAACAGTTTTTCGTATCACTTTCTTTGATGGTGGATTTACCAATGGCAACAGTTGCATCTTTACTTTTGTTGTCAAATATCATGAAGTTGCATTTCTCTTCGTTAAGCTTCATATAATTCTCTGAAAACCATTTCGCAAGTACTGAACTGTCGGTTTCCAATCTATTAATTATAATATTGAGGTCAGAGTTGCACGCGTAGATAGTGGTGTCACTGGCATCGTTACAGATGCTCGTATTTTGCACAAATAAGAAAATATCGCTAATAAAAATATTAAATATACGTGGCCCTAGAACTGACCCTTGCAGTACCCCGTATTGTGACTTCTGAATGTACTATATGAACCATTCATCTTGGCTCTTTGCTTTCTTTTTGTCAAATAGTTTTTTATTGACCTTAAGAGCATCCCGACAAAGACCATAGACCAGGGATGAAACTTAAGGGGGTATGGGAGTTAATAGCCCCCCAACCTTGAACATTTCATGTGTCGCTGGGCAAATACGGTAGTACACTGTACTTCTGCAGGGTAACTTACTGGATCCTGGCCCATTCGTAGACTACTGTTGCTAAAAAAAGGTCAGAAAAATTTTTCGCAAGCAAACTCTGACATCCCCAAAAATTTATTGAAGCCACTTCCCTGCCATAGGCAGCTAATTTTGCTATCAAAAGATCGTGGTCTATGCAATCGAAGGCTTTAGAAAGTTGAGAGTTGCGATTTGATTAGAGTTCAGTTCAGATTATACAATGCTCTAGTAAATAACTCGTTCTGTACATATTTCATGTAAAGTCATATTGTTTCATTGCTCAGTCCTTTCGACATAATAGCCTAGGTCAAAATCTGTCCTGTCGTGCCGTACTGATCAAGGAGCTCTAGGTGAGTGGTGCTCAGTCGAACTGATTGGAAAATTGGTTTAAGACAGTCTTGCCTTGGTGAACTACCCAGATATCACGGCACCATTCAACGTGCAAACAGTCCTCTCAGCATTGATCGGTTTTCAATCCAGCACGCTTCATATTTTATGGGCACACACGTGATGTTGCTCAGTTCTTCATTAATTGAGCGTGGGATTGAAGCCAGATTTTCAGCCTGGGGGTTCAAGCTATCCCGGGTGAGACTGCTTTGAGTTTGCAGGGCTCCGTGGCATGATTTGGTCTAACTTAGGCCCCCCGCAGGGTCAAGTGCAAGTCTTTATTTCATTTTTAGTGTGCATGGGATCTGCGCATGCGTTTTTCTCACTCAAGCTCAGGGCTCACCGACCTTAGCCCTATTTTGGATATATGTTTATTTACTTATCAAAAACTGTTTTATAAGAAACTACTGCTCGACTGCTCAAATGGTTAAAAAAGTTCAGTACTGGATTTTTGAGACCTAAGAAAGTTTAGAAGTGTATTAAATGTTTAAAATGTGACAGAGATTTGTAAAAATGCTATTGCTAGTGGCTTCAACTATTTACTATGATATATGATATTTTAAGGTGTATTACATAGAGCTTTTCACTTCCCATTAATGTACATGTACAAAACATTGGAACTCAAAGAATATTTGCCAAGAAAGTGGTAAGAAAGTGTTAATACTGGAATCGTGAAAAAGTTAAGAAAATTTTTAATGCTGGGCCAAGAAAAGCTTTCTAAGAGCCTCGCTAAATGAAGTGAGGCAGCCCAGCTAACCCAAGTGGGATGGCTTTTATTCTTCTTTTATATGTAGATATTGTCCCTCGCTTTACCGGGCCAGCCTCTTGCACTTTAAGCGATAATTTTTGTCGCGACGCTAGTTATCCGATTTTTCATTATGAGGCTGCGCAGATTGAAAAATCGTAGCCTGGTTAGCCAGGCTACTTATTTACTTGTTTTTATATAGAGAAATTTTATCCCACTTGAGACGAATCTCACCTAGCGTTCAACAGATCTCACCTTGCCAGGCTGGCTCAATTTCCGTATAAATACATGTAGATGTGGGGTAGCCCGACAAGCCGGGCTGCCTCGGCGGCGCTTCTAGCCAAACATTTGTAAAGAACGCCACCCTCTACTCAACGCCACGTCAAAGCATTTCATATGAACGAGGACTGTGATGGAGATATTGACATTCTTTGGTATTTTTCGTACTGTTAACACATAGTTTTTGAACGTTAAAATATTGCGTATAGTTAGGAAAAGAAAACATTGTGCCAAGTTTCATTTTTCAGTTTGTGATGAACGCCGCCCTATAATGAACGTCGCGTGATTTAAAAAAACGCCCTGGTGCTCTTTAGAGCAAATACGGTACTTTTTTAGCAAGTACTGGGGCCGGAGGTTGGCCCCTGTTCTAGCTGAATATTCGATTAGTTTTTCCATTTTCAATTTCGTTTCATTTCATTTTAAATTCTTTATTTAGGGTAAAGTTACAGTAATCTGATTTACAAGCTGCCCTGTTAATATATAAAAGTTAATTACAATATGCCTCTAAGTACGATAAAAATATATGCACAAATAAAAGTTGAACCTTACACAAAGTGAGGAAAATATATGAAAATAAGAAAGTAAAAAATGAAGATAAAAGCTCTTGCCGGTTTCGTCTAAATAATTATGAAAATAACCTTGAATTAAATATATTGTTTTATTCTTTTGCAAAGAATTCTTTTGAAAGCAAAGAACGTTCTGGCTTCTTTAGCCTCGTCTGCTAGGTTCCTGAAACGCTAGTTAAGACTCCGTTTACACAGGATAGGAGCCAAAACTTTCCGGATAGATATTTGTACTGATACGCGCTGCTTTTGATACGTACACTATTCTATCCCCTGAAAACACTATGGTAAGACTTATTATCCGAACCGCTTATACGGGGTCGGATAGAGATCGGATCCAGAGCCATCCTGATAGTTTTAGATGCGATCCCGTGTAAACGGTGTCTGAAAATGCCCTTGCCGTTTCTAAGTGGCTTGATTGGAACATACAGTATCGTTTAACTTTATTTAGTCATCAAATTCAATTCATTTAGTATAAAGTGGAATCAGAGCGTATTCGAGGTCAAGGGGATGAAAGTCAATAGTAGTGAGAGGATCCTGAAAGATCCGATGTTGCAAGACCAGTTTCTGTTACTAAATTAAAACTATGATCTATTACATTCTCTCACGTTCAGTGAGAAAATCTCGCGGCTTCGGTAACTATAACATTCTTAAGACTAAGACAAATATGAGAGCATTCTCCCTTATCCATTTCCTATGTAAAGTAAGCCGCTAATATAGTTTTGAAGAAAAATTCCTTTTTTGCAAGACAACGAATCAGCTGGATGCAAGTGAGTTGAATTCTCAAACATGGAACTGTCCGCCTTGCTTCAGTAATGCAAGAAAAACGTCATGAAGAATACAATATATAGATCATCAACAACCACTAGCGAAAATATTTTTTTTCTTAGCAGACAGTTTACTTGCATCTTAAGTAATAATTCCACTTGTAGAACAGTTGATTCAATTAGTAGACAGGTCACAGCCTACGCACAGTTATAAGGATGCCTGGTTATTGACTAATGCTTTTATTATGAGCTTCATATTAGTAAAAATTCTAGTTAACAAAATAAATATATTCGCCTGAAATTGAAGTAGAATATTCTATTCTTTGTTAACGTGCTATTTCATTTTAAAAACAAAGGAAAAAATAAGAAAAAACTCTTGATGAGCCATGTATTATCCTTAAAATTAATTTTCAGCAAATTTGAGGCTGAATTTTCCTATAAACTACTTTCTTACAATAAATTTGTATACGGAAGCAAAAGCTGATGATTCGTTGTAATAGTTTCACTATATTTGTTGCAGAGGGCACATCAAGCACTTTTCAATAGAAGAGTTATGAGAATATTTTGGTTGTAAAGGTTTTCATTAGTATTTCACGTCATTTAGATGGAAATCTGATGGCAACGATATGAATGCTGCTTGATTTAGCAGAAAGAATCTTAACTAGGATTTGCTATAATGAGACTGAAATGATCTGAATCACACACTGCACAGCAAAAAATGAGTACACACTCTTGAAAAGATGTTTATTGCAGACTGCAAACTGTAAATACTATTATGGAACAAAGTGTCTCTTCTAATTAACAATTCTAAGTTTCTGAAAAGTGATTTTTGTCTGTTAAAGTACCTGATGTGAGATGAATTCCAATCATTTGCTTAATACGCTTGGTGGTTGCTGTTCTTAAAAGGACTATGACATAACTCAAGCAAAATTAACAGCAATTTCAAAGTACAACCTAAAGAAAAATTTCTTAATACCAAGTGCAAACTTGTATAGCATTTCTTTTCAATTCAGTTCCCTGACAAGTTTCTGCGTTTGATGATATGATACGAAGGCTCGATTACATGGGGTTTCACACGACTATTGCTGAGGATTTATTGTTGTTACCTCGGGCCTATGTTGATCACCTGTTAAGTGTAAATGAACGTTACGAAGCTTTTTAGTTTTACCAAGCTGCAAACGTTCGGTATGGAGGACTCAAGAATATGGTGCTTCTTGTTGCTTTCTTACCCAAAGTTACAACAACCTTGTCGAGCGTTTAAGAAATGAATTGCTATGGGATTACACATTGTTGCAACTTTTTAACTATGTAAAAAATAGCCCTCGGGTTGTCAACAATACTATTTTTTGCTCTTTTGACTTCTCTTTCATTTGAGTAGCTTTATTTTCTTAACCTAATTGATATTTTGTAAATGGCTTTCTAGCAACTGTCAGCATGAATAGTGATCATTGCAAATAAATACTGGTAGCTAGAAGTTTTCTTGGATATTCCAAAAAGATTTCTAGCTATGTGTTTTAAGTTCCAATGGCAGTTATCCATCCGTACTAGGAGTATTCAAAAAAGTCTGGAAGGGGAGAAAGCGAGAAGACATTAGAGTATATTAGGTTTAAAAGCTGAAGACATCCTCATTTCCAGTAGTTTTTCTTATTTGAAAGGCATGCAAATAGGGCTGTGCTTCTTTGCGTGCCAAAACTTATCTCCATCTCATTATGCATTCTCATTGCGATAAAATGTCTATTTGATTGAAAAAACAAGCAATGTCTAGTTCTTTACAATAACTAGTGATGAAATCTTTGATGCTTTGTATTTACTTAGCTTTCCTAAGTCGAAGTGGAGATATAATTTCAGTCAAAAGCAATATTGTGAAGTTTTCCTTACCTTTGAGCTTGAATATACGAAAAATCTCTACCACAAGTTACGACTAATGAGAGACTGTGTGTTCCAGGTCTTTTGCATAGAATGTAATCAATAATTGAAAGATCTCAAACATGAGCTTTCGTATGATTTAATTATTTATCCAATGACAATTCACCTGTCTTTCATTCTCGTTGTAGTTCGTTCACATGGTGTTACAATCATCCGGGTCAGGTCGTAATGCAGGATCAATATCTCCATGCGACCTACCGGTGAAACGTTTCTGAAAACTGGCTGCTTTACTTTGCGTTGAGGTCACAATAATCAGGAGAATCAAAGAATGGAGTTAAAGAACATGGAATTGGATGATCAAGGATAAAGCTGAAGATACACCATGAAGTGAATAAACGAGGCTTGGTCCCATATGAAGAGTACTTTAAATGGTACCTTTGATCGTCACACCCCAAAAATCTGCAGAAATATTAGAGGAAAGCCTGCTCCGTGGTTAAACAGCAATGCCAAAAAGCTTATGAATGATAGAGCTAAACTGCTTCGTAAATCCAGAAGAACGAAGGCTGATATTGATATCTTACAACGCAAACGGAAGAGGAACAAGGTGAATATTGCTAGCAGAAAAGCCAGATCCTCATATCATAAAACTATGCTGAGAGACAATTCGGGAAATCTAAATAGGTTTTGGAAAGCTTTAAAGTCCATATACCCTACAAAATCCACAGCAGATCCAACAATGCACTCATTTGATATAAACGGTGTGAAAACAAATGACCCATATAAAAAAGCCATTGCTTTCTGTACTTTTTCCACTACAGTTACAGTAAATTCAGATTTCGACCTATATCGAAACTTAAAGTTGAGCGATAACTTATATCAATCAAACGTACTCAATCAACAGGTATCTACAACATGCCCCCACGCTTACTGAAAGACGTGGCTTGTTCTATGCTGCCTCACTTGAGTAATTTCTCATTTGAGACAGGAGTTTTCAAACATACATGACAATTGAAAAATTGATCCTAGTGCATAAATCAGGGTCTCTTTTGAACTTTGATAACTATCGTCCAACCTTACTTCTGCCCATAGCATCTAAAATGATCGAAAAGTTGGTACAGCGTCAACTAATAGAATTTCTCGACAAAAATAAGTTGCTTTCAAAATTCCAGTTCGGATTCAGACCGGGACTTTTTACGGAGTTAGCAGCAACGTTATTGTTAGATGAAGTACGAAGTAGTGCCAATCAAGGCAAACTAGTATGTGCTGCTTTCATAGATATTAGTAAAGCCTTTGATACCATAGGCCACTCAAACATACTCCAAAAACTCCTTCAATATGCAATCAAAGACGGGGAACTGTCCTGGTTCACGGATTATCTCTTCCACCGCTCAGCAGTTTTACGTTTTGGAAAATCCTCATCAAAGGTATCAGAATTACTGAGTGGAGTTCCTCAAGGCTCGATCTTGGGTCACTGATGTAATCGAGGGTGCCAAGATAGTTAAATATGCTGATGAAACACCGGGATTTGCCGATGGGGGGCGTGGGGGGCGTTGAGCCCCCAAATTTTTAAACTTGCAAGAACGTTATTCAAAGGTTAGCCAGGTAGCAAGAGGGCTAGCCACAGTATTTTTTGTGGCCTTTTTTCTTTCTTAGTAACAATTTAGTAACAATAGTTGGTCACTTGGTCAGAACGTCTTCCATTGGCTATTTTGACTTACAGCAGCACAACACTGAAACAAGGAATGCTGGATGTTTGATAAGGCTTCCAGACTACAAAATAGAATACGTTAGGAAGTTTTTCCGTTCCATGGATGCAAGGACCTACAACAACCTTCCAGTTGAGCTCATAAAAACCGACTCCTTTAAACAATTTGAAGAACTGCTCAAGAAAAATTACCATTTTAAATACAGCTAGGATTTATCAAATAGCCGTATTATAGACATTTCTTTCTCTTTTTCCTTGCAATACAGGACACAGATTGATAGCAGCATTTATTGTTGAAATGCATATCCTGTTTAAAGATTCGTTATATTAGTATTATGTTCAATTCTAGGCCACTTTCGGGGGGGAAATTTTAATATAATGCTGTTGGAGTTTTAGTTTATTTTACGTTGTAGGTCGTGTTATTTTAGCTTTGACGTTATGTGTTAAAATCGCATGCTTGTGTAAAGTCCTGTTGTGGCAGTAAACCTCCATGTAGTGCAGTAACACCGTTCCGTACAATATATTGGTGTCTGTTAACGTGTCCTGTGCTCTGGCGTAAAATGTGTTTAGTGCCTTGCTTATATTCTATGTACTGATGTTTTAATTCAATCTTGAAGTTACAACGCAATAGAAAGGAACAAGGTATAGTTTAAATGTGTTGTTCTACTTTGGGCCTAGGCTCTAAGGCTTAATGGGTATTAAAGTATCACCGGTCTCCAGAAGAAGCCACCAACACGCACGCGTTACAAAAGGGAACAAGAAGAAGAAGAAGATGATGATTATGATGATGGTGATGCAACTTCCCTTAAGTTGATAGTGATTCATCTCGCTGAGATTCAGAATAAGGGCAGATGTGGATGATCAATGGCTCACGCTACAGCTCTGCCTAGTAACTATTGGTGGTAACAGAGTGGATTGAGTGTAGCCCAGTCAATCACATCTTTTCAACAAATGGCAGGCGAAAACTGACCCCAGACTCAGTACAAGGCTCCCTTCGGGGGCGAAATGGGAACAAGGCGAGACAAGATGACGATAATAATGATGCTGATGATTATGATGATGATGATCATGATCATGATGATGATGATCATCATCATCATCATGTTGACGATGATGATGTTGATGATTATGATTTTGATGATGATGATGATGATGATGATGTTGATGATTATGATTTTGATGATGATGATGATGATGATGATGATGATAACGCTTATGGTGACGATGGTGATACCGATGATGATGGAAATGCTTGGGGAGATGATGATGAAGATGAGCGCTTAACTCATGAACGAATGTTTCTGTGGCAATATTTAACGAAATTTGAAGAATTTGAATCTGCAATGACCGACTTTTTCCGTGCTGTCTAACTGTAATCGAAAAAGAGCATAAACGGAGCACTAAAGCACAATTAAATTCATCAACTGAGTTATAAGAATCTTCACCACAGTGCTCTCTAAATCACCTGTTTAGACTTTACCAACTCAGCGGCATTAGTGAGAAATAAGAGCACTAGCTGTTTGTAGCATAGTTTGATCAGTCAGAACAAGACTTTTTTGAGATAGCGGGAGAAACCTATTGCAGCAAGCAGATGGGTTGTCTAATTATTGACCTAACATGAAACTCTAGAGCTCCTTACCAGAAGTCAATATCTACTTAGTACATATTTATTAGCGCTTCGTCATTATTCATTAATTGTCTCTAAGACGTTTGTCTTAGAGAGGAGCATCTCTGTGCTTATTTCATATAAAGGATATGAATAAAAACACATTGTTGTTATGTTTCGGTTACTGCCTAAGGATTGCGTGTGTGTGGTTTTTTCGAAGTTTATTTGACAGACACCTATAATGATATTTAATCACATACCACTTGGAGCACTGTTGATATGAAGTAGTCAATGTATTGAGCTTCCGATGAAGATGCTCTTTCAAATCATTGTTAATGCAAAATCTTTCAAATATTGGTTCCAAGTTAAAATGTTTCCGATACTTGATTCACCCTTGCTTTCATCTTTTTCCACTGCAGACAAGTAAGATGTACTTTGTGATACGATTTTTATAGCATAAATTGTTCCTTTGATTCTGCGCTTCTAGTGCTTCCTCTTCCACCATCTCATTCAGCTGCAGAGCAATTTCTTCATAGTTTTTAAGGAAGATTGTTTTAAAAACAAAGCGCTGTCCTCATCAAATACGGATTACCTATAGACTTTAGTGATGTCCAGTCTAATATAAGCCAAATGCTTTTGTGTTCCAGTATTATTTTGCTCAACTTTGTGGTGCTGTTTTGTAAAGAATCGGACACACATTTGACCACTAATCAATAAAAGGAATGTAAAGGTGATTTCTTGGAGCCAAGAATCACATATTGTAAGTTCAGGATGGCAGTTGTTTCGATTCCATATGCTTCGTGCCTATGTTTCATTCATAAACATCTAATCAAATTTTTAAACAAAATACCATTTGAACTGATTTGATCTCAATGTAATAGGCCAGAAGTTTGACAATCTAATCAAAGCTATGAAGCTAGAGAGATAGTTCAAGTGGGCTCCGTAGCTTACGTTCATTTTCATGCAGAACTTGAGAACAAAATATCGTATCAAGGCAATTTGGGTTTTTCAATGGACTATCTGCAGTCATTGCATAATAGTGTTCCAGGTGTTGCGCATCTACTTTGAATGTGGGGTGGGGGCACGCCAAAGTTACATCAGTTTTTGGGTATAGGGGGTATCTCTTGCATGCAAAAAATATATTTCTCTGAAAAATTGGGGGCTATGGTGCCCTGACCCCCCTGTGGTGCGGCCCCTGTGTTCTCACGGGACATGCCTCAATACCTGCTTTAAGAAAGGATTTTAGTAACTGAAACAAGAGAAAGAAAAAATCTTTTTTGAGAGAAAATGACTTAAAACGTGCTTGCAGATCAAGAAAGACCTTTGACGACTTAGGTTTGATGATTCTCTTCATCGTTCATCACAGATGCCAACAGCTATCACCATAGTTTTTAGGGGCATTTGAGCGATGTGGTAGATTGTCTATATTTCTTGAATGCGTAGAGATTCCATGGTCTTGAAATAGTTATTAAATGAGAGTTGACAGTGTAAATTTTGAACGCTCAGGTTTTAGTTAGTAGAAGTTTCTTTGAAATTCCTGCTTCCTTATAAAAGGGCAATTATGTTCTCTTCAATGCCACTCAATAAGTGGAACAGTCTCGGGGTTGGTATAGGGACGTGCTATTATTTAAGGGTAATTTTTTCTTTAAAAGAGCGGAAGTATCGATATAAGTTTTTCCAATAACTGCGGAATTATGGTTACCTTTTGAAGAAACATGCAGAAGTAAGGGCACTATTTTGGAAGAATATGGCAAAAATTGCCAAGAAGAGCAAAGGATATGCAAAAATTGTTTGATGATTTTGTTGCATTTTGAAGAAACTTCTTTGCATTGTGGAAACATGGGTATAGTTTTCTTCAATTTTGCCGAATTATGGGTAGCATTTTCTCAGATATGTGCGGAATTATGGGTTCCAAGTTTGAACCAGAATGGCACGTGCCCGTCCAAAATTAAACTTATTTAACCATTCGAGGGTGCAGTGTTCCAGAAATAAATGGCTACTCCTAGAGTGACAAGACCATCACTACGAATAGAGCACAGCCTGCATATGTTCATAGTCTGGGTGTGCCCTTTGCTTAGCGAACTGCACACGACTGTGAAGCATTTCGTCGCTCTTCCAGGGTTTTTGGCAACTTCAATTGTTGAGGGCGTGGTCAAAATTTTCTTTACAAAGAGCCTTCATTCCTGTTGGGTAGTATTAGTGTCCCAACTATTCCTTTATTACAATTGGGATAAGTACACTATTTCTGAATATACAGTTTTATATTTTATTCAAATAAGAAAATATCTAGCTAGGAATTGTCCTTCTACAAAGTGTTTTCTTTCGTATGTTGTTCTCAGAAATCAAGTTGTTTTAAAGTTCACTTACTTGGTAAATGCCTCTCTGTCAGATCATGTAAAAATCTTTTTAATTCTTTTTCGCCTTTAGGTGACTTGGTTTGTTCAAGGTAGCCATACCATCTAAGTAATGGTACTTCAATCCACTAATATCACGTCGGTGTTTTTCAATATTTACTTACAGGTTGCAAATATAGCATTGTCCATCTAAACAGAGCCAGTAGTCTTTCAAACAACCTTTCATATTTAATATGCGCTTATTTACCAAAAACCTATCAATGAGAATTTCTTTTTCATATTTAACGTAGCACATTGTTTGCTTTTCCTCAATAGTAAATTCTATTGGTTTGTTGTCTTTCTTTCTGTTCAATATTCTATGACTAAAATCAATCACTGTCAGGTTTGTAATAGGTTGGAAGGAAACAGAACAACTGCTTTCACGACTCAAAGTAAACAAAGCGTATAAATCAACGAAGATCGAATACAGCTGGGTTGCATCGGCCTGCAGCTTGATCAACTTCATCAGCAGACTAAAGACCTAAATGTCATTGAATTGAAGTGACTGAGTTGCTGAATTTAAAGTAGAGGAGAAGTTATTTACCAAAACGTTTATTCAAGAGATCTTTAATTATAGCGCATGAATTCAATTAATTGATTTCTTCCCAGACACAGGGAAGCATCAAAAATCTGAAATTTACTTTTAATGTTGGCTAGAACTCGAGATCAAAAGCAAAAATAAGCTAGGGAAGAAGTGTTATAAATGTATATAAAGTAAAGATTCGATTAAGTCCCCTCCTTTGATTAACCCCATTCAAATAAGCTCCCACCCTCAAGCTGCTTTCTGACAAATACACCTCCACCCTCGAATAATCACGCATGGGGGCTATCTGGGCTCAGTATAATTCAGGTTATAATCAATGATAGCAACAATTCAGCTATTGTTCTGTTCATTTGTGCTAACATGTTTGATGCGAACACTGCTCTTAGCGAGTTTCTCTTTCCTCATTCCATCTCTATTTACATTTAAGCCACAATACAGTGGGGTTTTTGTCTTTTCTAGTAGCTTCTTATTTGATATTCTCTCACTTTTTGTCACCATTTGGTAGGCCTCAGGACGTCCTAATTCTCGATTATTTGCAGTAAAAACATTTTTCAACTTGAACACCTCCCGGGCTCTTTTTCTGACGATAGAGATAAGCAACAGCAACAGCAACAACAAGGATGCCATTTTGGCTCACTGTAAACTTTTGCTCTGGTTAGAGTGGCACAGATGTAGGTTAAACCCGTACGAAGATGAATAATCTACAGTTTATAATCTTAGCATGTTGCCTTTGCCTTGTAGAACTTAGGTCCTTCACTATTGATTACGATAACAACCGCTTCTTGAAAGATGGAGAGCCTTTTCGGTATATCTCTGGAGGAATCCATTACTTCCGGGTGCCAGAGTTTTATTGGGAGGACCGTCTGAGAAAGATGAAGGCTGCTGGACTCAATACAATACAAACGTAATATATTTAGTTCATTTCTGAAATTGTTACCAAACTTCAAAAGGCGACTTTTGCAGAGCTGTAATCAGATTCAAGTGTTTATATGGAGCACGTAACTCTTTTTAAAAGAATGCCTATTTTTTTTGCAAAGCCTTAATATTCTTAATTTCTTTGCTTTTGAGCCTAAGATTATTCTTAAATTGTTCTTAAGTGTTAAAGGCGTAACTTTTTCTGAAAATGAAAGGAATATGCTCAAATGTTTATTCATGTGTTACTTTATCATACAGCAAAACAAAAGTGAAAAGGCACAATAAATGCTGTATCGATAGTTTAAAAGTTAATCTAAAAGTAGCATTTTATCTCAACTACACAAAAATTCGAAGTCTTGATGATGCTTGAGCCTCGCATTATTCTTAAATTTCAGCGAGTCTGAGCCTTAAGGTTGCTACACTTGGCGTCACAACTCAATACTTATGCCTCGACCCTCCACACCATCAAGTGGGCATCATTGTTCGTTGATCTCACAGGATTTGTGAGTCCCTCGGTAATTACTAGAGATAGTCTAAGGCCAGACCTACTCTTAGAAATCCATAATAAATTTTTATATATTCTCGAGCTTACTATTGGTTATGAAACTAATCTCACTAGTAACATAGCTAGTAAAGACAGGAAATATCAGGACCTTACCAGGGCACTACAGTATCATTACAATAACGTTAAAGTCATTAACCTTTCTATAAGCACACTAGGGGTATTTTCTTCACATTCTGTTGACTTTACTGCTATGCTCCAAGAGCTTTCTATAGATGACCAGCATCTGACCTACATTCAAAGGAAGATATCCACCATCACCATCAGGTACACATATTATATCTTTTGTCGAAGAGGACAAGAGTGGCCAAATTCAGACTTATTAGCAGTGTAGCTTTTTGTTACAATTATCTTTTTCTTTTTTGTGCTTTATAAACCAAAAGTAACCATTTGTAAGCTACCAGAATATAGTATGAATATACTGTGAAGTTTCCCAAAATGAAAATAAAAAAAGGGTTTGTCACCAATAGCCATTGCATAAACTCAATGTTTGTATCAATGGGAGAGATCATTACAGCTTCTGTGGAATAATTAAGCCAAAGGCTTTTATTAGTTTCCATGCCAAATGCTGAAAACAAGCTAAGAGCTTGCCAAATATTATTGCACCTAAGTATGTGGAAAACACTTAAGTCTGTGACCTTGATATTCTTCACATCTTATGAGATATTTTGCACTATGATTCATTTAAGTTGATATTTATCAATAGTCATTTCAACAATGTAGACTTATATTTTACTAGGGGAATTACTTTTTTAGATTACTAATTCTTGCTTTTATGTATTGATCTTAAAATATTTAATTGCACATATGTTAATGATAGCCTGATGTAAAGAAATGCTTCACTAGATTGACTAAATGAGCTATAAAACTTTTTTGTAGTAATTGAATCTTATATTTACTTTTGTCTTTTGTATTAATATTTGAGTTGAAGAGCCACTCCTGTAGTAGATATTGTTTATTGTACTATTACTGTTATTCAATTATACCAGGTTTTATATTACTAATGGAATTATGATACAGTAATAAGCAACTTTAGTAATTATTGTATCATAATGATTATTTACTTCATCGAACAAGCTAGGGACTTATTTTTGGACTTAAATTATGAAAGGTTAAAGAGATTATTGGAGGTGTGTAAAAACAAAGGATGTGATATCCACTATTTTGTGACAAGTTGTTGTGAAATATGTAGAGGGTGGAGGTGTCAGTTTCCCTTCTAAGCTGCTAATTTGCCAAAAAAATTCCTACCAAGTCTTTAAAATTACAATTAGCTAAGCATGTAGCCTAGATCTTTACCCATTCATTAGTTTGTTAGATCTTTGTGTCAAAGCCATAGGTACCTAGATTTTGTTTGAAATTCTATGAAAAAAGGAAGATATCAACTGGAGTGGGACAAGCTATTCCTTGGGGCTTGTGGAAGTCAAATGGTATTTGTTTGGTGACACTCCTTCTAATGATTCTTAAGGTTTTATGGAAAAGAACTTCATCTCATTCTTTCACACTGCTCAGTTGAATCACACCATCAAAATGAAGTCTTCCCAGAATTTAAACATGCTTGAATAAATCCCACATGAAACTCTATCTTACAGATATGTGGCTTGGAATGGACATGAACCAAAACAAGGACAGTATGTGTTTAATGGAACATATGATGTTGAAAAGTTCATCAAGCTTGCTCAAGAATTGGAATTGCTGGTCATTGTTAGAGCAGGTGTGTTGCTTACTTTTTGGTTCTTTTGTGCCCTTGGTGCTTTGCATCAGTATGTGTAAACTACTCTAATGTGTAAGCTGCACCCTAATTTTATAGCATTGAAAAATCAGAAAAAATTGTTTCAAAAATATTCAAAGTTTTTCAATATAGTCAAACTCTTGATTTCTTCAACTGATTTTGTGAATTTGCTGGATAAGTTATGAAAAGAACAGATTACTAGCAAAAAGTGTACCAAGTTAAGGATTGACCTATTTGTGGACTTGATCAATTTCACATATGTATGCAGGAATAAAAGAGGGTTGATTGTTCTCACACAAATAGCTCATGCTCTCTCTCATGCACTTTGGCCATGAAGGGGAAATTAAAGCATTAGCCGTTGTTAGGGAGAAAAGGAGAAGCAAGGTACCCCCATGTGCCATCAAGTCCTCAAATTTGTGACAAGGACCTTAGGTTAAATACACATTTTCAGCAAAAGAGCCACTTTTGCCAGAGCCTCAATTTAAATGTACAAAATATATGCAAAATAATTTTAAATGGATTTTTTTTAAAAAAAGAAATGTGTATTCAACAAACACTTAGCTAATTCTCAAATACTCTCCAAATTCAGCAACTCTGCCCCTCTGATTTTTCTTGAACAGCCACCACTAGATGAAACCCTGTTGAATGTTGTTGATTATTGATTGCTATGAGCCATGAAATTTTGTAGCAGTGCTACAAGGTAAGTTTGTTGAAGAGTGAGTATCCCATTGCCCCCCAAGTGTCTGCCACTGCTTGAATAATATGTAGCACTCATATGTTGACATATCCAGGACTCTAAGCCTTTCATAAGCACTGAGAGACCTAGGATACAATTTCCTACCACAATAAAGCAATGGATTAAAGTTCTCTCAATTACTTGCTGGGTCATTCTCACAGACAATCTTAGTCCAGAATTTATGAAAGATAATTTTTGAAAACTGCAGAAGTCATAACCTGAGAGGTGATAATCATCTGCAGTTGCCAAAAGTTATGACCACAAGATAGAGCACTGAAAATTAATGTACAGAGGTTACCTTTTATGGTCTTCTCTTCCAAAAGAAATAAAAAGTTCTAGCACTCTATCTGAATTCAAGGAACACATAAAATTATGGAATGGAAATACATGCAACTGCAGATTGTGCACAATGTTTATACCAGGTGTAGGATATTTGTAAATAAAACAAAGTTGTAGTATTTGTAATTAGGTTTTATTTATCATGTAATACTTTTTCCTTTCTTTTATTTGTTTATGTAGGTTGGCTTTAATTAGCATTAGTACACTATACCTTTTAAGATGCCAAGGGTAAATAAATTAATCATATCATATATCATACCACAACACAAGTGAAAGCTGAAATGATATTTTGTCTCTCCATAAGTCTGCCTATTGACTATTAACCTAACATTATTTTATTTTTTGTAGGACCATACATTTGTGCAGAATGGGAGTTTGTATGCATTATATTGTGTTTTTCACCTTTTGATTTTTTAGAATACACTGCTACAATAGACCATCACTCACAAAAGAGCATTTTTAATTAGTTTTTTTAGATGCATGCTAATGCTAATTCCTTGAATTGTGTGAAAACATTTTCTAAGAACTCGTTCAGTGAATTTTTACTCATTATGCACAGCGTATTACCCCTGTTGGAACTACTGACATACTGTGGAATTCCCCAGGCTTCATGTATGCACATCGGGAAAATGCTGTTGAAAATTTAGCAAGACTTAAGTAGTTGATAGATAGGCCTAGATAATAGCATCTACTATCTTGAGTGATTGGAAGTAGCACCCATGCTTAATAAGCAAATCTTTCTTTACTTAAGCATTTCATTGCTTGAATTTTTACTCGCTTTCATTATTACTCCGTTATTTGTTTGTTTTTTTATTGTTTTACTTATTCAATTATTGGCTTTTAATGCCAATTTATATAATGCTAATTTTCCTGTGCTTACTTACCTACCTACTTATCTGCTTATTTACCCTTTTACATACCTATTTGCATACCTGTTTGCTTACCTGCTTATACTTGGTTTTGTACATCCTTTCATTTCATTAGCTATCTGGATTTCATTTCTCAATGCATTTTTCTTTCCTTAATGGCAACCTCAGTTTATTTCTTTTATAGGGTGGCTTTCCTGCATGGTTGCTAAAGAACAGATCAATTGTGCTTCGTTCATCCAAAGATAAAAGTAGGTCTACGTTTATTTGTTTGTGAGTAGATTAGGTGAGCTATCATGAAACTGAAGCCTTTTTTTGTTATTTGCCATATGTGTCTATGGATTTAGTAGAAATATTGGTTTAAAATATTGTTGAAGTGTATATAAGGATGACTGCCACACCCCCCCC
>WIPJ01000516.1:82071-105292 GCA_018155075.1 Cassiopea andromeda
AATGGTATTAATTTTAGAAACTAGAAGTGTTTGATGTAGTTCTGGTATATCTAGATTTTCTAACAGTTTGGACATGGAATGGCAAGAATAATGATAATAATAATTTAGATATTATATTAGTTGGTGTATTTGATGTATGTGGTATGCGTGTTTGCGTAGATATCTGTAAGCTATGTTTATCATAAATATATATCTGTTCGATGTATGATTTGTGGGTGGCTGTGTTTATTCATTTGTTTTAAGCCTCCATTCATTCATACAAACTCTTTCGTCTAAGATGGAAGTAAGAAGAAGATCTTGGATTAATTCTCTGTTTTTAGAGGTCTTTTTTGGACAGCTGTTATTAAAACTAAATTTTCAGAGTGGGACGGTTCCCAAAGTTTGTTGATAATTATTGTTGAGAATTAATTGCGCTAGTCTGTAGTGCCTAGCTGTTAGGGGTAGACACCATAAAATCTAATTCGAATAAAGCCAATTGAATTTCAGTGCTCATTTGAATCAAAATTTCAATGCAAACTTTTCGTTGGAAGATTGCGGAGACCACTAAATTTTCCAAGATCCTTGTTAGGTTTGTTCAAGAATATCTGAAACCATTTTCATTAATGAGTATATACACCACTTACATTTCTATATCGTAAGAGTAAGAACAAACCCTTCAGTCAATACTCTAACTTTGCAAAAGATTATGAATTTCAACAGCTGCTTACTATTAAGCTTTCCTGACAAAAGTTTAGCATTTTTGTCGAGTAGTAAAAGATGTTATTAAGAGTTGGATGGTGCAAATTGGACTTAGAAATTCTACTGATTAATAGGTTGCTTCAAAATACTTTAGCTTGACGTCATGATCAATTGTTATTTCTTTTAACAGTCTTTTTGTCAGCTGCTTTTGATTGTCGATTTTCCCCTGGGAAGTTGCCACTTGTGGGAATTTTTATCTAAGGAATTATCATCTTTAATTGGTTATACCAAGGATGTTCGCAGTTGAAGAGCAAAAGCAAGCAGGCCGCTCAAACATCAGTTGACTCCTGGAGTTGCTCATACGTTTTGATTTAGTAGTGTATTTATTATTCATCAAGTACTTTCTTACTTCGAAATTTTAATTAACTTCTTATTATTTGCTAGCAATTCTATTGGTTTAATTAAGTACTTTGAATAGGGATTTTTCTTCAAGATTGCAGAGCAAGTGAAATGAGATTTTGCTTTATGAGTTTTTTACTGAAAAGTAACTTAAGTTGTAGATACGCTGATATTTTTTGTGTCGTGTAAGTTTGAAGTTATTAGTCATTAAAAATTATTCTCAGGTTTCCTCTTCCTTTCATATTTTTATGGGTGCTTTTGTGCCTTTTCATAAAATTTTTAGTAGAAGTATGATATCAAAGCTAGAAGTATGGCTACAATAGCTTTTTGTACACTAGCCCGTTGTTAGTTTTTAAACAAATGTTGCCCATCAGTCATAATATCTTTTGATTGTATTGATGAGTAGAGTTAGTACTTATCTCATTCAAACATCTAATTGTTTTGTTTTTAAAGATTGAATGCTACCTTTCTTTATCCTTTTATGCCTATAATATCTTGTTAACTTTCTCTGTTTTGGAATGCAATGCTAACCCTGTTCACATGATGCAAGCTAACCCTGGTTTAACCCACAGCCCCCATCACATTAGTTTGAACACTCCACAAATTTCCACAGATGTTTTCACCTGATCCTCCCCTCCCTCCAGTAGAATGTTTGTGAATAAGTCTATTCTTCTTCCCAGTGAAACTGAAATATTGAATTTTAAATCAGAACTTACTACATGCAACTAAAAATTATTCTTGGAGGAGAGGAACGGAGAGTTGAGAAATCTAAAATTTGTCTCAGACCTCAGACACTAATAGGGTTGTGGAGTTTGTTTCAAAGATGATTGCCTGTTATCATTCCAGTTAACTTTAATGAGATTTGACAATGTCGTGTGATCCCATAGGTAACGTAGGTTTAACTTGTTCAGGATCTGGGCTTGGAGCCGTTTGAACTCAAACATGGTTTAATCGAAGTTAGTTTTGAACCTTAAATGTGTAGTTATTCCCATCAATTCCTGTTGTCCATATTGCTACGTTCTAATACATTTCAGAATCAGTATTTCCCTGCAGACATCGGGCATTATTATTGTATTAGTATAGTGAAAGACGCATGCGTTGAAAAGCTAATCCATGCTGGTCCTTGATTGATGTTAACATCAGATTTCAGAAGGCTGTGAGCACAATCGGCTTGGACCTAGGTTAGAATTAAGCTAGGTTGAACCTGAGTTAGTTCCGTTGTGTGAACAGGGCTATAATTCCACAGCAATGTGATGAAGATTTTAAGCTTTCACTGTACTCAGAGTTATTTTCTGAAAAATGATCAGAAAATTTCATGACTAAATTGACATAATATTTGATCAAAAGAATGATTAAAAATTTCTATTTAGGGCATTGTTGGTGAAGTTCTGTTGGATGGAACAGCTCTTCAAAACTGGGGAATGTTTCCAATCACGTTTGAACCAAAACAGCTTGAGTTAATCAGAAGTATCCCTCCCGTTGAAAATGACCAGGTGAAAGCACCTTGTTTGGCATATGGTTCATTTCAAGTGGACAGTGACTCAGCAGACACTTTTCTCAATGTTGATCAGTGGACTAAGGTATGTTCTCTTAATGTCTTCTCGTTGATCAGCTGGTTATAAATTAAAATAGTATGCGTAGGGCGGCTCTCCTGCTACATCAGGGATGCTTTGAAGGACAGCTAGTAGGCTTCAGGTGAATTTCGATTCACTAGTAGTTCTTTTAGGCTCTGAAAGGAAATGCTGAAGTAGTTGCAGTGTGCTATGAGAGAGCACCAGGTTGCAAATTTTTCAAGGTATCAGTGTCGCCATTAACTAAACCAGAAGTTGTTATATTACATGGAGTACCTCCAAAAATCTAAGAGTATTGAAAGAGTATAGGGTATGAGAATATTCATCTCTTCTTGCTTTCATTGTCACTGATAGCCTCTTAACCATCATTAGGCTCTTCACCCTCATCAGCCTCTCAGCTATCATCAACTATGCCATCAGCCTCACCATGACAATCCTTTACCCAGAATTCAACATTATTGTTGGTAATTAAGGCAAAAATTTTCCGCAAGGTGCCATGCCCCTGGTCTCGTTTCGATGCAGCTCATACTGACGTAGCCATAAGTAATAGTCCACCCCATGACAAAAGCAGCCTAACCTTTATTTTGTGACTTTGTCCTTACCTTCATTTGCAGTAGAGACACAAACTAACTTGTATTGTTCAACTGTTAATACGTAGTTCAGAAATATCATTTTCGTTTGGCCATATAAATGGATGCACTAAATCAATCCGAGTTAAGCAAAGCTTCAGTAAATTATTGGATTTCAAATATTTCTTAACATGAAATTACTTCGCATACTACTCAGTCGTTGACAAAATATGGGACCTAAATTTGTCTCCATATTTTTGTTAGTAAGAAGGGTGAACCTTGAGAATCTTGTTGCACCGTGAAATTACACGATTACGCAAAGCACCTTTTTAGCACTCTAAGCTAAGTTTACTTGCTTATTTCACAGTATTTGTTAAAGTTCTGTGTTTCAGTATTGTGTCAATAAAATCGAAAGAGCTAGCTCAAGAACTACATTTAGAAATCAAAATAATGCTTTATGAGTTTGGTCGGAGGAGACGAAAAAGTTAAGCCCTCAAATCTATTGTCAGATTTTTGATGCTTCAAAAAATTGCCATAGCCTCTCTTCGACACAGTTTTAGCATCCTCATTGCATAAGGTCCTGGTTTCTGGGGATCCATAAGCCATTCCAACTGTTGCTGTCTTTTGTGATTCTCTTGAAGTCGGAGTACTGGTGAAATGTTAACACATGAAGAATTCACCGACTTAAATTTATTTCTTTACCGTTTCTTTTCGCTTTTCTTTTCACGTGAAGACATGATACCATGCAGCCTGTTATTGTTTTGTTATTGATTGTTGTCATAACTTTAAAGTAGGTACCGTCGGAGAATTTGTCACATTGACATGCAAAAAGAACACATTGAACGCCGCTTGAATAGGAATTGTATGGAGTATTTCGAGTGAAAGTGATGTTATTGAAATGCTAATCTTTCTGCACAGTTAAATGTCATAAACGCAGAACATTCATAATTTTAACTGTACACCTATGCTTATCTCAATTTCATACGATCTTTCTTATCATGCTTTTTCTTGAATTTTAATCTCCAAAACAAGCATAGTAGAAAACAGAATAGGCCCATGCATTGTAAAGTTTAAAATCTGGCAAGCGTTGGAAAGGAGGCCGACCTGCGTGCATGAAAGGAGTGATGTTGATAGCATAGGCGTCAAATCTTGATTGGCTAACAAAGGAATCATCATCGAATGATTCCTGCCAATAATATTGCGAGCCAATCAAGATATGATGCCTATAATTATGTTAATACAGTGGATTGCTTTGTATTTTTGAAAGATGCAGTTTTTTTTAACTTATGATGTCTTATTTTTTAAATAGTATACAAGAAGAAATCTCACAGCAATTATGTAATTAAATATTATTAGAAATGCAAAAATTGAAAAGAAATTCTAGTAGAATTAGGAATACGGTAGATAATACGTGCTCGTTAATATATGCCACTCTAATGAAAATGTAGCACTAAATTTACATTCGAAGTAGCATCGAATGTGAATTTATCAAGCTCGAATTTGATAATGCTTGACAGAATTTTGTAGGTTCATGCAAGGCCTATCTTATGAATTGCTTTTTCATTTGTTTTTAGGGTCAAGCGTTCCTGAATACTTACAATCTTGGGCGTTATTGGCCGAGTGTTGGGCCTCAGAAAACCCTGTACATCCCATCAAAGTATCTTAAAGCATCACCAAGTAATAACACTTTAGCATTATTTGAAATTGACAAGACACCATGCGGTGACAGCTCCAAGTGCTATGCTGAATTAGTTGATACACCTAACATTGGGTAAAGCCCATATTTACATGCCAGGTATGGTGATAGAATTCTGATTATGGTTCTGTTTTGATTCCGAATCATTTGGACCTCTGAGCCAATTACTTGGTCCTCCGAGCTAATTATGTGGTCCACTGAGCAAATTATGTAGTCCTCGTAGCCAGATATCAAGTCACATTTTAACGAAAAAGTTGAATGTGCAGTGATTTCACAAGCAAGCTTTGTGCTGATTGTGTTGTGATCCTTTTTTCATCTGAACCTGTTTAGCTGCTTTTGATTGCTCTGTATACTAAAAGGGATTTATGTTGGATAATATACTTTGTTATTCATGATTGCATATTTTCGAGATGATTGCATATTATCGAGCAGCAGTGTATAGCAATCACAGTAAATGACAGAAATAGTTTATAGATTCAGGCCATTTAGTATCAATGCACAATAGCTACAGTTATTTTCTCCTGACTAGCTGCCCCAATGAAAAAAATATCTCCTAGTTATTGTAAGCGGGTATCATTTTGGCTTTGCAGCTTATGTTGGTAATATTTATATAGCTTCAAATCATTTATAATTCAATTCAATTGAAGGAATACAATATCTTGAGGTAGATTGTCATTTTACCATTGGTAGCAATTTCTAGTCATCGTTTAAGGCTATGTTTCTGTAAGTTAATTTTAATATGAATTTCCGATGTACAAACTCGAATTTTTTCAAATACCTCTTTTGGCAATAAAAAGCAACCGTTACCTAATGCTTCAAATCTTACCATTGGAGGTAATATGTGACGTCAGAAATTGTTTCCAGTCTCTATGTTTGAACACCGAAAGTGTCCTGCCCATTATCAAGCAGATTCGGGTTGTCATCGTTATAGTGTAGCATGGATATACTAAAAGCAGCGAGCTGTAGCAATGGGTGAAGCCCAAGTAGGGGATATTTTTGTATGCCTAGGGAGTTTCATTAGAGACCAGAGAACCTTCTATCTGCTATCCTTCACTGTACGGGTATTTAATCTTTGCATAGATATTTTATCTTTAATTTATTCAATTATGGTGATATTTTTGAATTAATTTTATGGAGAATCGTCTATTGAAATTCAAAGTTTTTGTCTGTTTGCTTGTAATTGTATCGGATTTGCGTTGCTATCATGACTTGGTAGTCAAGCTGAGGGTAGGTTCTCGTACACTTCTCGTACACAGCTATAAAATGTGATAGTTAGCAATGGCCCTTCTACTGCCCCATCGACAAATGAGACAAGATGGTTGGCTCTTTTCTTTCCCAATTTCTCTAGCATTTCTACAAAGTCACCAATTGCTAATGTATGGACAGGTTGGTGAGCATTAACCCACGGCACGAAATGTCCCTGGAACGCTGCACCTTCTGGATAGTTAGAAAGCACTCTTTCAATTATACATTCGCTCTTTATTTGATAGAAGCACGCTGAAATTTGACCATTGCCCCATGTCCTTGTACAATACAATTGAAATCCACATGAGGAACCACAATGTGTCTTCATTTGGGTGGACCAAGATGAGGCTTTGACGGGGGGAATTAACTTGCATCAAATCGAGTTATACTCATAGTTCTATGGTTATGCTGGTGTTATGGATAGCATGTTAATCTACACAAGGACTGTAACCATGTTTTCGTGTAACTTGCTGCGTGAAAATTCCTGGGAAATCAGCAAAAGTTTCCATCGCTCATTGATCTTTACATAATCAGTCAGCATATTATTAAAGTCATGGTCTAATTTACTGTTTGCATTAGTTATGAAACCCAATCACATCTCAGGTCCAAGATAATCTAGGCCTCTTTTTGTTCTGTAATCTCGAATATCCTTTTGCTTTGTGCTAGCCAGAGACGAATTGGATTATGAAGGCCGCAAATATGATTTTACTCTGGCCTACATGGTAATTTTTTCGATTCCTAAATTCAAATCAAACTGAGGAATCCTGGAAAATGATATATTTTCTGCGCGGCTCCCTTGTACTCATGCTCTATTTAGATTTTCACTCGAGATAGTCAGCCTAAAAGCTTTCGTGTAGAATTATGAGGTTGATGCTAAAGATCAGGCCATGGTCTACTGTTTAACTCACAATTAGTTCGCTGTACTCTTTTCTCTTTCGACTAAGTAAAATCTAATCAATTCCAGGCCTATAATTCCCACCCATAAAGAAAAGCCTAAACAGCAGTAATTTGCTGTTCACAAATGCTTCCGTGTGCATTTGCATGTTTTTTCAGTATGAAAACATGCCTTTTGGCCTTTGCTTTTAAATTTTCTGTAGTTAAAGTTTTATTCTTCGAGATATGAATCAGGTTCTAAAAAATTTTATAATAGGTTTTTACTTATAAGAGAAATAGCAGCAACAACAACAACAACAATGTGCAAGTAACATTCAATGACGTATAACATGAATTATTCTTGTAGTTGGCCATATTTTAGTTTTAATCTTTATACCAATTGGCTATTTCTTTGGTGCTAAAAACACAAGCAATGTGTTGTTTTTTAAAGCAGGGTTGTCCAACCTTTTTTCTCGGAGGGCCATTTTCATATTTAGGTCATTGAAAGAGGGCCACTTATATAATACATATCGTTAAGATGGAAATTTTTATAGAATATGAACCGAAATAATTGCGATGTAATTTTGTAATTGCATCGAAATTTTTACCTCCATGTAATTTTTTAACAGCTTTAATCTCAACACGGGCCACACCAGACAACATGGCGGGCCACGCGTTGGACAACCCTTTTTTAAAGGACGCGCTATTTATCTGTAAACAATCATCCTTAATTAACGAAGCATCGCATTTCCTTTAAAAACATCGTACTTCTTGTGTTTTTGTAGCATCATAGAAATAGTTTCAATCTAGAAAGAGTTCGATTGGAGTATGACCAACTACAAGGCTTATTGCTTTTTAACTCTTTTAGAAACTAATAGAGTTTCATGATGCTTAAAGCACGTTTATGGGTGGGGGTTTATTTGAGGGGGGCAGTTTTTAGCTCTAGCATAGAGGCTTATTTAAGGAAGGGGGGTTATTCGAGGATATACAGTATTCTCTATTACTGCAGACCACACTCAAAATGTTGCCTCGTTTCTATCATCCGCGAGAGCAGAGCTTTTGTGCATTTTCTTCTTTATCTATTGAATTGCATTCATCATATGCCTTTCCTTTCAGCCTATCCTCTGCGCAGCCGAAAAGTTTATTAATAACGTGAAAAACGTAATATGAAAATGGATGTGCAGCTATGAATGAAACATGTTCCTCTCGTCAGGTGCGAAAGTCGTTTTGCTCGAATTGACTCATCTCAAGGGCATTTTTCGAGTTCTTTTATGGCTTAAAAAGGCCTATTATGCCTCAAAATGTATACGTTTTCAAGGAGAAGTAAGATTCATACCAGTAGCTATAGAGTTAATCTATTTGATATATTTTAGGGCAGATGTGCTACGTTTACTAACGTTCGCCACCAATGTAACGTAGTGATTTCAAAACCATTTAAAAAATATTTCTATCAGAACTTCACCAGCTGCGTACTTCTGCCTTTTTTGAATTTTCTTGGATTTGAATGGTTGCTGTTCATTATTAAACCCTCTTACGCTTCCTAATCAAACAAGACCTTGAATTCAACACAATGTCTCTTTCTTTCGTTTTTTTTACAGTATAATATCAGCATTGAGTAAACACAGGTGGATTTAGGGCTTTTCTTTGAACGAAGCTACCGAACCTGTTTCACATTGTCATAGCAAAGTTAAAGTCAAAGTCCTTTCCCGCGCCCAATGGCCTATAGGGCGGCGCCTATCTCCGTTTCTATAGCCTTAGGCCACGCGACTGCGAATGCAGTGAAAGCTACGGCGGGGGCTGGTCCACTGGTAGCTCCGCGAGTTTAACTTTCCCACTCCATTCTCATATGTCGAGCGCCAGACGAGAAGGCAGCGAGTACCATTTTAAAAGTCCTTGGTATGACTCGGCCCGGGCTCGAACCCACGACCTACCGGTTGTGAGCCAAACACTCTACCAATGCAGCAATTAACTCTATTTAATTCCATCTTTATATCTTCCGAAGCTTTAGTCAATGCAATTTTTGAAAGACCGTTCCTCGATTTGAAAATTCCAGTTTTATTGAGTAAGTATAATACAGCTTTTTCTTTTTTTCGGTAGAGTTCCACCCGCATTTGTTGATCAGGATTCCTTTCGAAACAGGAAAAGTGGGGTTTTACCTGAAAAATATAGTTTGTTTCTTGGTCCACAATGTCATCTTCATTGAAAATATCAAAAAGTAACCGCGGCTCCCAGGGATGGTTGTTGAGGTTGCTGACCCATGGTCTAGTTCAGGGATGAGCAATATACTTTATCAGGGGCCACATGAAAAACCTGAATTGCGTCTGAAGGCTTGTAATTTTATATTTTAGTAGTTACTTTGTATTATGTTTTATCATAAATAGAAGGCCCCTTGCAAGCCAGCGATTGCTGAAGGGTCACCCTCTTTAAACATTTTAAATCAAATAAAATAAATCTTCGAATTTCAAAATAAAAATTTAAAAGACAGATGATTATTTGAAGTATGTAGTTTTATGATTGGCCTCACGCTGGCCGGGCAAGGACATAAAAAGGGTCGGATGTGGGCCTTAGTTTGCCCAGGTCTAATCTAGTCTCACTTTCTTGCAGCTACAGTATTTTGGCGTGAGTTGGTAAATATTTGAGTATAATGATAAACTGACGAAGGCCTAGCTACTTCGATTAGAGCAACATTTAATGGTATACCCTCAATCTCCTATAGTATGTTCGTTTTTTTACTTGTTTCATAGTCTTGAATCGGAATAAGCGCGTTTGTGATATGGAGTTGGACTTCGCTTGTCTTTCCAAATCGTACGCCTTGTAAGTGAGCCTACAAATATTTCTTGAACGTTTCTATTCTAGGCCTTTGAAAATGTGATTGCTTTATTTCCCAATAAACCAGTATGAATGGAATGACAGAATATCCCAGTGAAAAATGGTATGGCAGATAAAGTGGACAGAAATGAAATCGTACTATAGATGTTGCGATTCTGCTGTATTCATGCTCAACTTTTTTGCTTTTTTGTACTAATAACTGTACTTTCATTCATAAAGCATCTGAAGCATTTATCAACTTCTAACGTCATTATTTACATCTTTACATATAATTTCTCGTCATATTGCTATAGCTTATAACTTAGTTTCAAACATAATAATAATTTTTAACACCTATCACACCGTGCACTAAAACCAGGCACTTTTAGAATAATCGTCTGCTATTGCACACTACATAATATTCATAATTTTTGGTTGATGATAATGATAATGATGATGATGAAAATGATGATGACGATTATGATGATGATGATGATGATTACATTATGCGAGGAGATGTACATGTTTGAATCTTGTATACAGAGGGAAGTGAATGCGTACTTAGCGGGCGTCCATTGTCGGAAGGTATCCTATTAGGAAAATGTTTGCTCATGGCGTAGGACGAGATTTACCTTCAACATTTGAACAGGATTTGAATACGAAGCATGATGATGACCAATTTTATATGTGATAAAACTTCTCTGTCATAATTTATAGATAGTAGATATATCTGATATATTTATATACAATAAATGTGTCTACACACAATGCCTATTACTTATATAGATTGGGGTTTCCAGTTTCTTTTGATGTTAGCTACCCCCAATCCGGCTCCAGCTACGCCCCAATCCAGCCCCACTGCTTACGGAAATAGTGCATATATTTTTCAAGTAATTATGCTGCTTGCTAGAACCTATACCACATCGTTGCAGTTCTGAATAGAGAGTATGAGAGTATAGGGGTGGGAGGACAGATTCAGTAAAGTTCATAAGACTCCTAATTAATATTAAGGAAAAATATAGCAAGGAGGTGTTTTTTACATACCTTCCTCTATTGTCGCCAAGAAATCTAGTTGTGGTCTAAAGTGCATTATCTAGTTGTGAGTACATACTAAATTTCTTGCTTGGCAAGAGTGAAACTAACATGATAAAATTAATAAAATAACTACCATTAAATGCTTATCGTTCTAACGTCTGCCGCCAATGCAGAGTTTATCAAATTTCATCTTAACGATTATCAAGTTTTAATAGTCCTCGCAATTTACTTTTCAAGGCTCGCTTTATGTCCTTATTCAAGAAAATGTAAAGAATTGGATCGATCGCCGCGTTAAGAAAGCTGAGACACATGAATGCGTCATGTACGTATCTGAGACTTCTGTTGGAAGTAACACGAGTTCCAGTCGAGTTTAAATACAAATAAAATGATGCTACTGGAAGCCAACAGGCCAAGAAGAGACCTACAAGAATGCTAACAGTCTTGGCAGCTTTTATATCGTTTGAGAGAGTGTTGCGAATTCTCGATATTCGCTTCATGCGCGTGGTCGAAGTCTTCTTTGACGAAGATGTTGTCAGTGTAATCGCCCTTGGTCTGCCAGTTGATACATTTTCTTCGCGCATGTTCGATAATTCTATGACGCTCAGAGGTGCTGGTTGAACGCTGGGCTCATTTTGTATTGTTATTTTTCTTCGATGCGTTCGCGCGATAGTAAATATTTTAATGTAGGACAGGAGAATAACAACTCCCGGCAAATAGAACAATGCTGGAGTTACAGTGAGGTAGCTAATTCTTGGAACACCTGGCCGGCATGTAGCAAGAAAAGAGTCCCAGCTACTCAGTGGAATGAAGACGGCGCAGGAAGTTAGTGTCAAGCATACTGTCCAGACAGATACGATAATGAACGTTACAAGTTTTGCGGTCATCACCCGCGCGTATACAAATGGACGTGAAACCGCAAACATTCGATCTACGCTTACGACAGCAAGACTCGTGATTGACGCACCAGAAGTGAGCAGGAAAAGAAATTTCCGTATAAGACATAACGTCCTTGATGTCGAATCTGATGTTTTTCTTCCGCTTACGAACAGCTGAACATATAAGGGCACCATAACCGAACCAGCCACTAAATCAGCCGTTGCGAGACTGAGAAGCAACGAATTTGTTGCCGTACGCAATTGTGATGATGATAGAATTGTGTAAAACAGTAAAATGTTGCCAGTCACTGTTGCAAGTGCGACAATTGAAAAAAATATCGCGTAGGTAATGTGGTAAGTCTCGCTGATATTGGAGGTCAAATTGTCACTGGCGCTGAGATTTGAGAAGTTCATTTTTTTGTATAATTTCGTTTTCAGCAAACATCCAACTGCTGCATCTGAAAATCTTCACTGTGATTTATTGTCTCAGTTTCTCAAGTTCACACGCAAGCCATCACACAATGTTCTCAGAACAAATCGCAGCTGTCGTACAAACACTTTCAACTTACGCATGTTTCTTGTTGTGGGCGGCAATGAATGCAACTGCATCCAGCATATTTTATTCTATACGTGCCATGTCTCGCGCGTTTATTTTGACTTTCGCAGTCCATTCATGAATTATTGAACGAATTTATCGAGAATTACCCGCACTCAGATTGATCCTCCAGACTTTTTTAATTTGATAGCCTGTGACTAATGCAATGTGAAGCTGTTTAACTCGTTATTTCCTCTTCAAACAACTCAGCCAGTGTAGTATTTCATCTTGGTTGACTCTTTCTATTGTCGGGGGTTAGATTCTCCACCGCTAGTGCTGAATTGTCAATCTTGTTCAGATTCCTCCAAATCATACGACCTGCAAGTTCACAAAAACAACAACTAAAAGTACTTATCTGGCCGTGTATTTTCCTGCATTTGTTTGCCAACGTTGAAGTTCCTCTTTCTTCTCAGTAAAGTAAATAAACCAATACTGAATAGTTTTGCTAAATCCCTATTAAAGAGCGATGTTTTGGTATGCGGAGCTTTGCCCTAAAATGCTCATTTCCTCTGTGATAAACAACATCGATTAAATTTGATTGTAACTATGTATTTATATTTCCTAGATACCTATTTTCTGGCTGCTAGTTTGTGAAAAATTTGCCATCTGGTGTCATGCCTACTGAATGTGCCTTATTTCGATGTATTACGTCACAGCTGGTTGACTGGTTTTAAGCATATTGAAGGTTGAATGTGTCTTATTTCGATGTCATACTTTCAAGCTGGGCAACTGATTTTAAGCATATTGAGAAATGAATGTGTCGTGTTACGCTGGATAATTTTCAAGGTGGCCGACGGCTGTTGGGAGTATTGAAGGGTTGAATACAATTGAATTAAGCAGGTTTTGAAGCTCAATTTTATTCAATTGCGCGAAGAATTTGATATGTAAATAACTTTTGCCTTATCAGATCGAAATTGATCATGTCCACAGCTTTTCTGAAAGACCACAATTCCACAGTGCTAGTCATATTCCTCTCTTAAATTCTCTACTTTCTCTAGTTCCTTCATAAATCAACCTATGCATTATTTCAACTCTTCTCAATGTATGAAGAAGCTGCTATTCAATTTTCACGTGCATTAATTTTCTACCATGTATGTACATAGGCATATGAGGACGTCAAATTTAGGGGGGCTGTAAATTTTTTACCCGAAATATCCAGTAGAGCTGGAGAGCTGAGAAACTAGGGCTGCATCTCCGCTTGTTCCCCACCACTAAAGCTTATATATAGCCAAACTAACGAACTTCGCGAACGTCAAATAGAAGCAAAAGTGGCAGAGAAGATAGCAAGGCCTTTCTATGTTATTGGTTATTTGTATTTGTGCATGCATGAAGGAGAGAAAGTGGTCGGGTTAATGATTTCTTTATTTTTAAGTGCAGAGCAGCTTACATGTGTGCTTCATAGGGTTTCAGCAAAAGTCGTTACCTGTAAATTAGACTTAAATGGTGAACTTACCAAGTTCAGGTATCCAGCTTTGCCTGAGCAGGTTCTTCTCGATATACTATCATGTGATGCTCCCTCTTCAAGATCTTTCCTCTCTCAAGGTTCTCTTCAAACTTGTCCTAACTGTTACCCAGCAAGATTGTTGTAAAGCAGACTCATAAAATAATGTTCATTACTTCGTTTACTCAGCTTTTGCTTGCTTAGATAGCAATTCTTCTCCTGTTTACACGCTCTCTAGTTTGTCTAAGATACACCATGGCACAAGATATAAAGTAAACCAGCCGTTTTTATGAGATCTGTTGATATTTGCCTCTGGAAGGTAGCTTTGTCCTCAGCTAATGCTTCTTCACAAATGAGATAGTTCTGCTATTCTTGATGTTGCTTTTATGTCGTTTAGGAATTGAGAGCTCAAAATTTAGTATCTACATCAAAAGAGTCTATTACGCAAATCATTCTCCCTTTGTTCGTGAAATAATTGCTGGTCAACAAACCTTTATCAATATTTGACCTTCGATATGAGATTGCGCGTCCTTCAAACAAAAATTGCAAAAACGATGAAACTGAAGTTTTGGACTTCAATCAAGCTACACGAAGCACATGTCTACCTGGGAACATGAAGGAATCTTGGGAAGTTTTATAGAAAGCTGTAGATTTGTGAATGGAATGGAAATATCTTAAGGTCTACGTAAGAATGGTAGAGAATATTGCCAAGAAAGATTCTCCCTGCGAAGGAGAAGACGGTGTAACATAGCAAATATTAGCCAATTCTAGATGTTTTACGTTGCCATGTCAACTATATGGCTGCGTTGCTCGTTTATTTGGAGACTAGCTAATTGCTTTTACAAAGTGAAGGGGTTTATGGCTATTAATGACCTCTGCCATGACACTCCTGTGCATTTCAATGTTCATTGGCATTATTAATATTGTGCTGGCATAACTTTGAATTGCCATATTATCCAAAAAGTACTTAACGGAGAAATTACCATTTTTACCCCATCACCCCTATGTAACAATTTGTCTCACTTGAGCTGATAACCCCTCTTTGATAGGTAATATTCTGGAATGAGACCCCCCCCCCAACACCGATCGTGGTACAGCAAAAGATAATAGCTCAAAATTTGATTAGGGATAGTGCAAGACCCAAGCTCGATACTTCGGACAAATAGGCATAGCTTTTCAGACACCCGCGAAGCCTATTGTTTTTAATATGCCGCAAGGGAAATTATCAGCAGATTTCTTCTTGTTTGCGTTCCGTTGCCAAACGTGTGAGCAAAAATCAAAGAAGTACACATCATAATAGCCCAATTAACTATTGATAATTCCGTTATTTGACTTATTCCTGTGTTTTCTTGAAGTTGTGAACCAGTATTTTCAATTTGAAAACAACGCCTCCGAGGAAATCCACTGTGCTTCAGTACAGCATACATTTGATCGCACAAGGGTATGCTGTATTATTTGCAATATTGCACTTGTATTTCAATTTTTGAAATAAGAAAGAAAGTAATGTCTGGAAACTCTTCATAGCTAACAGGCATCGACAAGGCCTCGTTCTGCCACTTTGTTGATAACAATAAATCCGCCGCGCACTTTTCGGATGGGTCGTATACTCTCTTTTATTTGAGTAGTTTTTAGCGGTTTTTGGAAGCATTCATCAGAAAGTGAAAAAGTATAAATTTTTTGCATTACGTGGCGAAAGTAATTCACATCTCACACCCCCTAGTTTTTCCGTAGCAGTTTGTCACAAATTGATGCATACTCACCCACCAGTTTCTCAGGTAATGCGCTCAGACTTTGTTCCTTTTTAGCAGTTGATTATAATTCATAGAAGGAGCAATTCATGAACCTTTCATAACATTATCTCATAATTTTCTCCTTAAAATTTATTGAACAGAAGTAGTTAGTGAGTCTTGTGCTTATTGAGCAGAGAAATTTTTTGAGGTCTTTCAAATATTGAGGGTTGATGGAAAGAAGATGAAATTTATTGGATGGTATGTGGTTTTATTCATAAGAACCAGAACAATCTTATTCACCGTAAAGTATATCTTTTGCTCTGGAGTTTACAGTGGAGAAGTCAGCAGCCAGATTTCAAAGGTCAAAGTTCTACCATGGATATTCGACCTCTTGACCCAAGCTATACTCAAGAGCTTGTAATTGTTGTCCTCTCTGGCAGATTTTTTGAGATTCTGCTGCTTCCAAGCTTGCATATTCAATGATGGTTTTCAAGAAAGCATGTTGCCATGGAATCTTTTTTCAAATTCATCCTACGAAAATCTATATCTGCTAGATTTCAATCACTTCAATGCAAAGCGCATTCAAATGAGAGATAAACGACCCCCTACTAAAGGATAGGATTATCCATGAATAAATGACCCAAAGGCACTACCCGTTTTGTGAATACAACAGACTCCTCTTTGTTTTTTTTGACCAGGCATACAACAGGTACATAGAACTTACTATTTATAGAATATCTACAGTACTACCTGGGTGTTCGCTGCGCTTAAGTAATTCTAGACGATCTCTTTCTGGCTATATCTACTTTCGCTTGCCAGGGCTTCTGCTCTTAGAAATTATATCGTTTTGAAAAAGAAAGTGCCATTTTTTGATATAAGTGTGCACTATTTTATATAGAACTTTCTTAAATTTTTGAGCAGCTGAGTACTACTTATAAGCCACTTTCTATAAAAATGATATGTATTTATTTTACTCTTTTGCTAACTTTTGCTGTGAATTTTATCACCAAGACGCTGCGCTTGTTGATGAACAAGTTTGCTCTGAACGTGTTTTTGTGATTGAAATAATTCCACTGTGTGTGATAATCGTAGCCTGCCGCTAGCTTCATGTAAAGAATGTCGCCATTTCTTTCCCAAGCATTTTTCAGTGAAATCACTACGGCGGAAATGGCCAGAGCCAATCAACAAAAGCATCACAAATATCCGGGAATTCTGTGAGATGGAGGAGAATATGATAACACATACCTTGCCTTAGGGAGCTGTCATTAAGTTTGACAGGTACCAGGGTGGAAGCAAATCATAGAACGTACCAAAAATTTTCATACCCCATATAAATATGCAAAAAATATCTCATAACTTCACAACATCGTGTGAAACTTTTTCATGTTTCCACTTATCAAATTTTATTCCTATGCAGAAGGCCTTTAGTAACTAGAAGTTTCTTCATCTACACCCAGGAAGCAACCATAGTAATGCAGGGTTATTCATCATCACTTTCAAACTCTGCTGATATAGAAGAATTGTATATCTGAAGTGCCAAGACTGCGATCTGAGACCTACAAGATCTGGGACCTAATGACTTCTATTCTATTTTTTACCTTAGCTTTGAAAACTCTCATAGACTCACGAACGCACTAGCTTCAATGGCATATCTAATCACGATTCATGAAATTGACATTTGTATATATTTATTGTAACGTTTTGTATTTATGTTACAATATTGTTTCTATGCTTCACATTTAGAGCTTAATAAGCACTATCATAACGTAAGTAAAGGTAGAGGTAGTCCCATCGTATACTTTCGTACATAGGGGAGTACCTGTTAGATAGGACACTTATCCTGAGCCATCAGTATGTGAGCTAGGGTGGCCAGTTCCTTTCCTCGCCGCCGTTATCCCAACAGTGTTCCCACTGGGTACCCATTTGCTGCTGGGTGAACAGTGAGCGAGCATTCAGTCAGGGAATCGAGTCGGACTCGAGCCGTAGACCTTCCGCACAGGGGGCATGTGGCTCTAATCGCTATGCCATTTGCATTTGCCCCATCAGGCCCTCCTTCCTGCCCCACCACTGAAGAAAAAGTGTCTCACCAATCTTTGGGCATAGTGAAGAGGTTTGAATTTTATGACTATTTAGTAGGTTCTACGAAAAGCAAAGGGACACTTCACATCAATTTAAGTTATCTGAATAAAGTACTTAATCACAAATTATCTGGTCGATCGTACATTGAGCTCATCGTTGTGTATAAGGGCAGATTTCTTTGATGTTTTTGTCATATATTTGTAGTCAGAAGGGGGGCAGGAGTGTACATTATCCCAGGGCCTCAATGTCGACAGTAAAACCAGCAGTAATTTTCCAAAACTAATTTCTAGACGATGAAGTTTTTCTACTCGCTTCGCTCACAGGGGGTCTCCTCTTTCTCTTTTGCCGCGAAGTCTCTGAAGTACATCGGCGGCGTTGATAGTGGCTACATTTTGCGTTCTTTCAAATGTAGCAAAATAGGATTTTGCCGACAAAAACAATACTGTAGCTACAGAAGATAAATAACCAACATAACTTTCAGCAATTGGGAGTACCAAACCCCCACAACTAGACACCATGCCATGAGGGGTATTGTATTGCCACACTTTTGATAATTCATGAAGGTAGGCTACTTGGCAGCATTCACTGGTAAGTCGATCAAAACCGTGTATGATTGATTGTCTTCGTCGCACATGGATAGGGGATAAGCATTTCTACCTTTCAGGCAAACATTATGAAGCGCTTCAAACATCATTTCTGCAAACATTATGAAACGCTGCAAACAGTAACCGCTTGAGACAAACATTTTCCCAACAACATTAAAATGTAGAAAGGATATTCCCAATGTTTCCGCGAGCCCAGAGGGTCTGGTCAGGAACAATTTTTTCCAGGGCTTTGCCCCTAGACCCAATGTCTCGCCACACCTGACTTTTTTCCAACAAGGAGGAAATCGAATCTTTGATTTGTATTGCGCTATCAAAGTCTCGCCTCTGCATGAAAAACTAACATTGTAATGCTACCAAATCAACATTCTGTAAGTCCTGCATTTCAGTCACATTGCATATTTATCTGCTTTGATTTTTCTATGGAAAAATTGAGTCCTTTTCAGTTTTTACCCCACAAATGAAAATGTCTTGAAAATGCCTTGCTTCCAACCAAACAATTCAAGCTTCTTTCCCCTTAAGGAGCGATAGATGGGACACTGAAAAGTTTTAATGGTTTCCTCCACACAAAAGAAGCGGATATCTTCAGCAGTGGGCAAATGATAGTTTTGGTTTGCTGAGTTGAACTGGTCTGAAGCAAGAGCCTTCAGGCAAGAATGTCACGCTCAAATAGATAGTAGGAATGTATACGAGTTATGACTGTAAGGTGTTTTCCATGCTAAATGATCATACCTAGCTGCATTCCTGCAATTACTAGGGTTACTGGATGTCAAAACTTTTGACAAAGACATGGCGGCCTAGTTCTTGCACGAAGTGTCAAAAGTAGGCTAGTACCTCATGTAGATAGTCCTTTGTAATTGAAAATGCGTTTGAAATGCTTGACTTAGAGGGCTATCTTCTAGAACAGAAATATGGAACTTTTGGTGTACAGAAATGCTAAAAAAAATTGTAAATTTCTGATTACATGTACAATTTTAGCATCAAATCTATCAATACATTAAGGAGTTCTCCACTCTCGCTGAGTCTTGCTACCATTCAGCATGAAGAAATTGCTTTCCATCCTTTTTGGATTCATGCCTTTATTATCTAACGTTTTTTCCTCTTCATGGCCTGGTTTGGATCCTACGTATCAAATAGATCCAGTGCTGCAGAGTACATGGCATCTACTCACAAATTGACAACATATCACCATTGAAGTGCCTTAAGGATCATGTCTTGGCCCACTCCTTTTTCTTGAATATAATAATGATCTACCAAGAGCAGTAAAACTTCCACCACATCTTGTATGCCGATGACACGAGCCTGTGCTTTCAATTCAAGGATTTATCCCAGCTAAATGAGGCTTTAAACGAGGATCTCTCGCTCCTAGATGCTTAGTTGATTAGCAATAAGTTGTCCCTTATTGTAGCTAAAACTTAATCAATTTTGGCTTCTACAAGGCTAAAAGGAAAGCCCTCGATAAGTCTGACCATAATCTACAAGTAAACATTAATGGAACGGAGCTTGAAGTTGTTAGCAAAATTGAATACCTTGGGGTTCTTTTGGATGACAGTCTTGATTGGAAAGATCAAATCGAGGCTGTGCCTTTAAAGGTTTCTAGAGGGCTTGGCATTCTAAAACATGCTAGAAAATTTGTACCATTCTCAACCCTGACAAGTCTTTTTACTTGCATTGTAGAGCCCCATTTTTGATACTGTTGTTTCGGTGTGGGGCTATGCAGGTACAACTTAGATTAGTCGTTTGCACAAGCTGCTAAAAATCGCTGCTAGAATTGTAACAAACAGTACTTTCGACAGCACGAAAAAGCGGCAACATTCTTTTGACATACTTGAAAGCTTTTTTTCGTCCGACACTCATCAGAGTATGAAAAAAAGCTTTTAGGTATGTCAAAAGAATGTTGCCGCTTTTTCGTGCTGTGGTAAAGTTCTGTAGTATCAACAGACTAGTTACAGTAGTTTCGACGCCCCCAGCAATCAAGAAGTAATTTTCACATGTCACATGACCATTACGTAATCTAACTTCCGATTGGTTGATCGTCAATTGGAGGGCAAGCGGCGGGACAGCATTGCATGGCGTAGTGAGCTGTGTGTTGCTATGTACGGTGAACAGCATCTATCTATCGGAGTTTTGTTTGTTTTGTTTTGCTTGGTTTGTGTCATGTGCAATTTAGTAAAAAAGTTTCGACAGTGATATTGGTTGGGAAAACGTTGACATCTGCGAGGACGAATGGTATGTTGTTGCCAGTCGATCGAACCGAAGCACTGAAGATTTAAGGCTGAAGATTACTCCGTACATCAACTTAGGAATAGGAAAGACAGTCAAGAAGGTACATCACAGGTGAGACTTTATGTTTTATCTTTATACCAGACAAACTTAACTCAGGATCACCAAGAGCAAGAAGACAGAAGCAAGACTTTGAACAGCAGAACCGAACAGTTGATCCAGTTGATATCGAAGGTACACTCCATGTACTTAAGCCAGAAAATCTTCGGAGAGCTCAAAGCTCTACCTTCGGAGTTGAGCGTGGAAACTAATAGAAAAAGGTTTGAGCCATGTAACTTCTTGAGCATTTGGCTTGCAAAACTGGATGGTGCTGCACAGGCATAGTTTTCGGCGCTCCAAAAATATTCCCTGTCGTACCTTCAGCGTGCAGTTGATAAGAAATGCACCCTGCGTTGAGATGCGATCATCTACCTTCATGCTCCTAACAATCGAATCGTTGGTTGTTCTTTAGTTAATTGTTTTGTTATGTTTTTTTCATTATTTAAATTATTTCTCGATTTTATACAGTTCTTTATTACGCACTATACCTGAGCAGAGCTACGATGGGATCTTAGCTTTTTTGAGACATTGGGGCAGCTAGTGTTCGCACAAATAGTTTATATGTAACACACCTCTACGTGGTTTACAAAATCGTCAATAAATCACTTCGTGAATAAAATATACATTTACCATTCTGGTCAGGGAGTATCACAGAAGAAAACTTTATTATGGTAGGCTATGTATTTTTCTCTCCCGTCGCTTGCCCTTCAATTCAGATCAGCCATTCAGAGGTAAGATTACATAATGGTCCTGTGGCATGTGAAAGTTGCTTATTGCTTGAGAAACTGTGTTGGAAAACTGTTAATGAACTAATCGGTATTGAATCCAAAATAGTGCTTTTTAAAAGCTTAAATGAACTCGCTCCTCCATATTTACGCAGTTTGTTTCGCAAAAATTCGCAAAGTACCTCATACAGACTACGCAATACATCAACAGATCTCAGGCTACCAGAAAATGGTATAGAGAACAGCAAGAAATCCTTTTCGTTTAGAGGTGCCAAACTGTGGAGCAGCTTTTCAGCTACCTGCAAACAAGCAGCCTCCCTGAGCTCTTTTAAACAGCATATTTTATTATCAAATGAACGTTGCTCTTCTAATTCTTATGTTCATTTTCTCACTATATTAAAAGTTTTAATTTTGTTTTTAAAAGTAATTTTTGTACTTAGATTTTAAATATTTCGTTTTTCTCTAAAATATATTTGTATTTTAGTTGGAGGGGCCCTTAAAACCAGTATTTTCGCTGAAGGGTTCCCCTCCAGAATTTTGAAAATGAAAAATGAAATGCAGCTGGCCTTTTTGACAATGGCTCAAATGCCCTGGCCGGCCAGTCTGCCTTGTTCTGAATGTTTCGTCAGATTTTTAAGAGTGTCGCTAAAGTCGCGCATATTTTTCGTCAAATGACTCGATGTTATCTGACTACATAAGCTTGGTTCACTGAAAATTTAGAATGCAGTTGACAGGTCTACAGCAAAGAGAAAACAGCTCGTCTTGGTTGAGGAATTTTGATGAAAGTAAAAGCACAGAAGAGAAAGTCAGATTCAGAGAGCAAGTCACAATACTCAATGTTTTAAGGGTGCATTGGGAGATCTGCGAGGGACTTTAATTTACTAGGGTTGCATGCGATAGATTTAGAGCAGTAGATCGATTGCCAGATATTTGGCTTGGCAATATGGCTAATCCAAATGAGAAAAAGCTTCAGGTTAAGAAAGTAGAAGGCCGCAAACGCAGAAAAAAAAGGAACGCTAAAAAGAGAGAGGTATCTCAGATTATAGACAATTCTGATAGATGCGCAAAAGTCAAATTCATGATTGGATCCATTCAATTTGACTTCAACCCTATCGTGACTCTTTTTTCTGCCCTTATAATTTGGGCATTCGTCGTTTGGTGTATAAGTAAGCCGCAAGGTTCGTTGCGTGAAATAACGAAGTGGAAAACTTGGATAACAAAGACATGGACATGGTTTTACATCGGAACTCAAGATGTATGGGCAGTATTTATTTTGATTCTGTACTTCTCGAAGTACTCAAAGATCAAACTTGGAAGAGATGATGAAGTGCCTGAATATAGTGATCCCTCATATTTCATGATGCTGTTTTCAGCTGGTATGGGCATTGGATTATTCTTCTTTGGTGTTTCTGAACCAATTTTCCATTATCAACCAGGATCATATGGAAACCGCTACTGGAAACGGTAGGAAAGCTTCCAGCTGGTAGCTTTTGCAATACTAGAATTTGTCTATGACGTCATATGATTTCTTGCAAATGCGTAGGTATTGACTACCGCAATGCCTAGATTAAGCGCCCGGGCGCTTGCAAAATTTTTGGACCACGAAAGTGGGCACTTATACGAGAGGGCGCTTGCTTATTCAAGTGGACTTAAGGCCAATTAGGATAAAATTAAAGGGCAATAGATAGTGAGAAAAGACTTGGATGCCCATTTGCCGTTAACGCCCTCTTCCCCTGTCCACTTGTGTAATTTCACCATGACCAGAGCAATTTTTTTTTCTGTTTCGACATATTCCCTTCTTCAGAGCCAAGCTCATTATGTATTCTCAATTTCGGCAATGGTGCAGTGAAGTAACTATTCAAAAGTACATGCATTATTTTTGGACATTATGTATATACATACTACCTAAATACAATAGATATATATTATTTTTATATATATGTACAGATATATATATATATATATATTTATACATATA
>WIPJ01000516.1:121315-131467 GCA_018155075.1 Cassiopea andromeda
CAACTAAATGAGAAATACGTTGCTGATATTTAGCGAAATTCTCATTTAGCTTGATAATGAGTACTGAAACTGAAATGTTGCTTAGTACCGTTATTGACGTAAAAATTTATTACTAAAGGTATGTGTCAATAGGACTGCATTTTCCGCTCGAGAGGAATATACCCTCGACCTTTCTGGACCCGCATGCGCAATACTGCAGGAATGCCGCTGACCCAGGTGATTTTTATCCTCTCGAGCTCAGGCGATGAAGTTGAACCCATTCTACTTTTGCTCACGAGCTTTTTCCTCATTCAATCAGATTGCAGGAAATTGTAAACATTGCGCAACACTAAGAGCGTATCAAATTTTACGATGGCTGAAAACGAAGGCCCATGTTTGGGTGAACAAAGAAAAGGGGGATATTTATCAAATAACTTCAACTGTTTTAAGAGTTAGTGCCACTACAAACTCAAGAATATCTACAGCATCAAATGAGATGAATTCTTAACTGATATATGCGATGTAGGTCTTTCTGTGTAGGTACTCGATAGAGCAACGCTTACTCCATTGCGCACGTGTATGGTATAAAAACTCTAACAAAGGAAAACTTTCTGTTTGATACCGGAACAGCACCGATTTTCTAAGCAAAAAAGCTGAGTTTTCCTCCTGAATTAGACGGTAATGCAGCTCTATTGGGGAAGTCCCCAGTACCCTGGTGAGGAAAATAGCTCAAGAGCATTTTCCTCTCGAGCGGAAAATGTAGTCCCATGGATACCTGCCTTAAGTGCCAATAAACATCACATTCATAATACCAAACATACATTGCTTCATAACATCACTGAGGATCTCTCACGGATTTTGGAAAACCCGGGAACTTGCCGGTTTTATTAATGGGAACATGCGAACATGGTTAACTTTTTAAAACGAACTACACTAAGGGGACAAAAGAATTACAATAGGTACCTCCACAAAACGAATTCAAATGCTATTTTCATCTGACTTCGTTCTCATTAGCATTTTGTGACGCACGCCCACAGTGGAGGTCTAGCTGTTTGGGTGCTTTTTTCTCGATTTCTATAATTATCTATAGCTTCATCTTTTAGATTTTTGTCCCCAATGGACTGAATTTATTGATTTATAAAAAATTTTTTAAATTGGGTTAGTATTCGACATTTTAAAACCTTTTGAAATTTGTCAAAAATTTGACTCCCAATATTTGCATTTAAACATGAGGGATTCACCAATTTTACTTCAGAAACATAAAGTTTAGCCTCTCCGGAACATTTCAGTTATAAACTCACCTAAGTTTGTTCAAGCGCAAGTCACAAAATCTCCCCGCTAAAATTGCATCTTTGGTACATATGACGGAGGATTTCTGATTAAGGATAAAACTATACAAAGAGCTAGGCAAAACTGCTCTACATTAGAATTAGCTATTGTCGTCATTCAGGGGTCATACCAGAACCCTTCTGAAAGGGGCTGGATCCTCTCATGCGTAGTAGGGTAATAGGAACTGCTGAAATAACTCCGAGTAAAGAGCTCACGCGTGGCTGGCATGCTTTGAGATGCGCCACACTACAAAATTTGGTAATTTACAATTTACAACACCCTAATCATAATTGCATCCAAAGTTTTTGGAATTTTGCAATCTTAAAGATTAATAAGTTATATGCAAGATGTGTTGACCTCTCTTTATATGATTTCATTGCAGTGCTTTTGCTGTATCCACTTGCAGCCATTCAGATGTGGCATCAGACTCAATATGGAAAGTTAAAACACGCTGGAAGAGGAGGCACTGACATGGAACTAAAAGTCCCCACTTCTGTTACTGCATCCTGTGCAGTGGACAATATGGATGATTCAGAGAAAGGCGATCCAGCTCCATCATGTGAAATCGCAGAAGTATGAATCTGAAAAGAAGCTAACATGAATATAAACAATTTGCGAATCTTACATGCCTGTATGGTGTCAACTAATATAAGAAAGAATCCCATTTGCAATTAAGTCGTATTGCTTGCAAGCCATGTATGGTTTGATTTTCTGTGCAGCATTTCATTACTTAAATTTTGATAATTCTGTGTTAATTTTACATTAACTGACAATGTCTCTCGTTCTGCCTATCTTGGCAAATATTTTGCTCTGGGTATTTTACGCTTCGCGCGGCGTTAGAAGACACAATGTTCGAACGCCCAACATTCGAATAAATAATAAGTAACGTTCGAATACAAAATGTTCGAGCACACAATGTTCTTTTTGTGGACTTTTGGCAACATTTTCCTCTCCTGTTTACGATTAGGCTGGAAGCTATGGTCCCCATTACTTTTATTACTTTGATCATGAGCAAGTAATCTAGAAAGGGTACATGGTATTTTCCTTGAATTACTGATCTGCGGGAGTTTAGAAAACACGAATTTGGACGGTGCCTCAACCAGGCAGTTCTTGGAGTTTCGTTTGCTTCAACCACTTCAAAGTTGTTACGCAGGCATCAGGTAAGACTGCTATCCTTTTGTATTCCCAACCAATGTATCATTTATGGTGTAGGTTCTTTTACATTATGATCGATCAATAGCTTCACCTTCGCCAAATTTTCAACATAAAATGTCCTTGCTCAGTTTGAATAATATTACATCTGCAACCTTAATTTTTGCTTATTCGGAAGCATTGTAGGCTTTATGTAGAACAAAGTAACTTAAATATGTTCCCTGACACATGACAGAGATACATTACTCTAGGAAATTAATGCCCCCGAAAATTAACCCGAATGAAATTAACCTACATAGAATTAGCGCAAATGGACCAAAACGGTTAAATATTTAAATTAATGTAATGCTAAGTGGGGAAAGATTTTTCATTTGTTGCATAAAGCTAACACGCTTTCTAAAGTTAAATAATTTCCAAGCGTCCATGATAATAAACGTAATGCACCAGTCAAAATAAATCCCCACCCTCCCAGTTCGGGACATGTAGGCCAGTGGTGAGGATTTGCAGCCCTTTTAACTGCTTGTTCTGTCCACACTACGCGGGGATTGGCATATTTCGTCATCTCCACTAAGCTTATGGGGCTTTCGGTGGGGATTCGTAGTTTGAAATCCAAGATGGCAACCATTGTTGTTGCAATGATTTATCGGTAATCATTATGCAAATACGCTACGATATAACAAATCGTTTCCAATGGTATAAAACTGATTGATTAAAGTGATAATAAATATGTTACAACAAGTTCCTATTAACAGTTCCAACAAGTGTAACTGAGCCAACAACCTTTACGGTAATTTCACTCTGAACCCATGGCGTCATGAAAACAAGTAACATTCACGGTGGCTTGAACAACACTGAATTTACAAACAAGTACAAGTGCTGATACCACATAAACAACACACTGACACTATAAATTACCTGTCAACACAGATGTGATGATAGCAACATGAATTGAGCATGACTAAAAAAATAAATAACGCTATAATAATTACGTACTTAAGAAACAAAAGACGAAACTAGTGCTCTAACAGTCCCCATATAGTGGGGCATTTGTGTAGTTTTGCTCATATTTCAAAACCAATCCCCACATGTGTCCCAAAGTAAGGGGGGGATGGAGATTCATTTTGACTGGAGCATAAAACCATGGACATGGAAAATGAAGATAGTGAACATCATGGAAAAGAAGGACAAAAGGCTGAAATGGTACTGTAATTTAAAAATTTTTTTTGAAAAACAAAGCATTTTAAATTTATATATCATGACATTCAGGTACATATAATTATCGTCACGTGAAATTAACGTATATAAGACGGTTATACTATATGTTCCTGAATGTCATGCGCACATTTTGCGTGGACCTTCGCGCAAATTGTGCGGACTGCGGATCAAATGTGTGGACTGTTTTTAAAATCCCTTTTTATGAAAACTTTCAATTTAAACACCAAATTGACTAAACAGTTCAATTGCGAAAACTTGACTTTCCATCAGACAGAAAAGATTTTTCGACATTTTCTGGTGAAGGCCGGACTCTGAGCTGTCAATACACTTGTGCCGTGAAAGAAGTCGTTCTGCCTCAGCCTCACTCAGCTTTGATATTTTCCACACATTTTTTCATTTGCCCAAAGACATTTTCTTCATCATGGCTAGCTATGGAAGGCATTGTGATTAAGTTCCGCCATTCTTGCCCTTGAAAGATTTTGGAACCATTTCTGAGAATGCATGTGGAAAACGAAGCTGCTTGGTGAATTGCAAGATCAGAACGATGACAAAAAGAGACCACATATTTCTGATTTTAATAATACTGTTGACTGATCCGGTGTTTCGATTCCATGATAAGACTTTTCCAGTACTAAACTTAAACGGTGTAACATAAACGGTTAATGTAAACAGTGTGACTTAAACGTTTCCACTCATGCTTGAGTCATCTTCAGTATGAGGATATCGGTACCTATAACTATTAGCTTGCTAAATTTCTTGTTCTTATGCTACAACCTCTTATCTCTAATCACTTTAAGGTTAAAGATTCTTTTTCCTTTGTTAATGAACATTCCTCGCTTCCTAATCATTCTTACTTTATGGCTAGCTTCGATGTTACCAGGTTATTCACTAATTTACCTCTGGATGAATGCATTGACCTTTGCGTTAAACAACTTTTCTCTAATTGTGATATCATTAAGCATAATGGCTGTAAATCTGACAAGCTCAATTTTCGTAAGCTTCTCAGTGTTGCTGTCTAGGACAAATATTTTGTTTTTGATGAGAGATTATTCAATCAGATTGATCGGGGGGGGTGGCTATGGGTTCTCCACTGGGTCCCTCCATGTCCCATTTATTCATGTGTGTTTTGGAGACGAGGTTCCTAGACGATTGCCCTTCGTTGATTAAGCCTATGATTTACCATCGTTATGTTGATGATACATTTTGTCTCTTTAAATGAGCAACATGTTAACTTTTTTCTTGATCATATTACTAATTATAACAACAGCATTAAGTTTACAGTGGGGAAAGAGGCTAATAACTCTTTGCCTTCTCTCGATATTCTTAGTTATAAAGATGCTAGTAACTTCTCCACTATCCTCTATAAGAATCCTACATTTACTGGTCGATATGCTGAATTCTCTGCACTGAATCCTAATAAGTACAAGGTTAATCTCATTAGCAATCTTGTTTTTCAAGCCTCTTATATCTGCTCTTCTTGCATCAGTTTTCATAATGAACTTGTTAAGATTAAAAACATCCTTATCAATAATTGCTATCCATCTACGTTAATTGATAATGTGATTAATAATTTCTTAATGAACGGTTTTCTTCTTCCAGCAAACCTCCCATCTCTGGAAGTAAACAACGTATTGTCTTTTGCATCCCTTTTCTTGGTCATTTTAGTTTCAAAATACGCAATAACTTCATTAAACCCATTAAATCTCAGTACCCTGATATCAAGTTACAATTCGTATATAAAGCTCCCAAATAAATATCCTCTTCATTTAAATATAAGGATTTCTTCCCGCCCTTAATTTGCTCAAATGTTATTTATAAGTATAATATCTGATCAACGCATTGAATAATACTAATCTGAAACTAAACTACTAATTTATGATGACTAAATATGGATTTAAAACATTCTATTAAGCATTCATGTAGTGGCTGCTGTGCCACTTATTACGATGATATATTTAGAAATCTTAAGATTTATTGTTATGAGCACATAGGGATGAATAAAAGTGGAGGAAATCGTGTCTCATCCACAATACTCGCCAAAAGTCCTGGGACACTTTGCAAATTTTTAATCTGGACGGCACATTCGGCCCCCTCCTCCCCCTAAACAATGTTCGTTTTTGAGTGAAGTACATGAGGTAACGGAAAAATTTTTCGTGCACAATTACGCCAAATGTCTCGGGAACAGACCAACGTTGTTTTAGGGGGAAGGGGGTGCGTAGAAGACATAGGGATTGAAATGCTGAGAGGGCTATAGTTTTTCATAATTTTTTGAAAGTGTCCCAGGGACTTTTGGCAAGTATCGCAGCTCTTCATCTATCTGGGATCATATCAAACATTCTGGTCATGTTGGCACACTAGAGGATTTGTCCATTATCAGCAAAACTCTTTTGATCTATTTATTCATGCAAGTCTTCTCATTCAAAAGGATAAACCCAATAGTAATTCCCAGCAACCTTCTATTTCTAATGTTTGTTCCATGCTTCTTACTTAATGGTGCCTTTATTCTCTCTTGAGACACTTTTTCATATTTCTATTGTCCTCTTTATAGTTGTTTATCGTTTCGTATTTTTGTCCGCTATATGGTTCCCTTCCACGTTCATCCCCACTTGGTGCTTCATATCACGTTGGTTAGTACCACGTGTTTCTTGGTGCATCTTATGGTAATTATTTGCGCCCACTTATGTTATCCTCATACTGAAGATGAGACTCAAGCATGAGTCGAAACGTTTAAGTCACACCGTTCAAGTCACATCGTTTATGTTACTCCGTTTATGTTTAGTTATGGAAACCTCTTCATCATGGAATCGAAACACCGGATCAGTCGTCAGTATAATTAAAATCAGAAAAATGTGGTCTCTTTTTGTCGTCGCTCTAATCTTGCATTTCACCAAACAGCTGCGTTTTCCACCTGCATTCTCAGAAATGGTTCGAAAATCTTTCAAGGGTTCTTTTCTCTTGTACACACTCATCGATAGCGGTTTTGAAATGGAGCAATGACAGGATCGGGGTTAAGGCTAAGGTTAGGACAAAACCAAAGTTGATTCAAGGTCACAATTGAAGCACTGCATGCATTGCGAAGGGGAGTTATACCCCCATATGCCCCTTGTTTCTATTATATAAAAAGACCTCAGAGGAATATCTGAGTCGTTGTCCCCACTCTTGGCATCTATCAAAGATCATTTGCATTACAGCATTTGAAGCAAAATAAATTAAGTAGATGATCAAAATAGATGCTCAATATTAAAAAACATTAAATCTTAATTGAGATTCTGAAGCGAATTCTTAGATTGTTCGATCCCTTCTCCTTGTCTACATCCAGCAATCCTTTACCCTCACCTCAGGCGCATCCCATCATGTAGCATGTTTGCATACTGCAACCCCTCTTATTTAAAAGTTCTAGAAAGAGTATTGACCACACAGCACTGCGCTTATTCATGAACTTTGCTTGCTTCTATGCTAGATTAACTCACGATGGAAATATGATTCTTTGTTAAGCAGTTTTTCAGTGAAATTACTACGGCGGAAACGGCCAGCACTAGCGAACAATTGCTTTATAGCACAAAACTGCACAAAGCGTCGGATGCTCTAGAGAGTTATGGTACATTAAAGGACAACAAAAGTCAATATAAAAATCATTGTTACCGAAATTCGCATTCTGATGATGTCGTTATAGTTGGACGTCTCCTAAGTACAGCAATTCAGCATCGTCATTAGTAGCGTGGGAAGTTCATTACAGCAAGATGGCAGAGGTGGAAGAACGGCAAAGAAAAAAGCAAGAAAGAGGGGAGGAAACCATCTATGGTTTGGATAAGTGTTTCAATGTCAAATTCAATATTGGAATTATTCGGTTTGATTTCAATCCTGTAGTTTCGGCTTTTTCTGCTATCATAATATGGGCATTCGTAATTTGGTGTATTGCCAAGCCAGAATCCTCCTTGAAGGAAATGAGCAAATGGAAAGACTGGATTACGAAGACATGGACATGGTTTTACATTGGAACTCAAGATGTTTGGGCGGTGTTCGTTGTGATTTTGTACTTCTCAAAGTACGCAAACATCAAGCTTGGAGATGATGACGAAGAACCTGAATATAATGATGCCACTTACTTCACGATGCTGTTTGCAGCTGGTATTGGCATCGGATTATTCTTCTTTGGTGTTGCTGAATCAGTTTTTCACTATGCACCAGGGCCTTATGGAAACCGCTACTGGAAACGGTATGGAACTATTTTGAGATTCTAAATTTCTCTTCCTATCAAGTCACATGACCAAATATTGTAATGTAACATTTAACTTTATCCTTGTACAGCATAGAGGGAACAGCTCGAGGTATGTGATGTGGCATAGTTCCAAAGACAATACAGCAACGGGTGCTTTTTTGAAGTTATTCTAGGGCTCACAGTTTCATAGCGTCGTATGACTCATCTTGTCTGCTACGACGTCATTACCTTTCTCTGTTTCAACTTTCTCTGTTCTAACGTCGGAGTGCTTGCAATGTATCACGACAACGTCATCGGGTTTGTTTTAATTCTGCACTGACTTTGATGCACCAGCAGTGATCAGTTTTTTAAGTCATGAAAAGTTAAGTAAGTTAGGAAGCATTTGCCATGTGACTGGGCCACACATTCTGGCATTTTAGAAAATTGCATATAGTGAGAAAAGAAATCGCAAAGTAGAATTTCTGTATTCTAAAGATGAGTTTGAAGCATGCAGAACAAGCATCTTCTATAAGTCCTTTTAAATCTTATGCAACATTTGATTAGTTCATTCCTTGAGTTTTCTCTTTCTAGCTTGTATATTTTCTAAATATGATTTTTACCAATTGTACATATACTTCTGGAATAGTGTAATTTTTAATTTGTTTACTTGTAAAGTGAGAAACCCTTGAAAATCAGCTACGGCTGAAGGGCAACCTTTCTCTGTTTTATTTTTATAAATGAAATGACATGAAATGACATGAATGAATGAAATGAGAAAGTTCCTCCGCAACAGATCTACATTTGTAATGAAGTGCGCTTTCTCATCCCCCCTCCACCTTCAATATTGTAAGTACCTGCGCTTAAAAATCCAATGTTGGCAACAAGGCTGGTTCTCATAACAGTTGTACAAAAAGCCTGCATCAATGGATGGAATGTTGTTTTTTCGTACACAAAGATCTGGAGAATTCACCGTCAAACAATGCGTAGGAATTGTTGGCGAATGCGCACTTTGTTTCCTTTTTGAAAGAAACAATAATGAGAAGGTTGGCGCAAAGTAGGCCTTTTATTAACTCTGTTATGTTTCCATCGCGACTAATTTCCTTTGTACGACAAGTTCGCATTATTTTCAGTCTTTCATGTTTTAAGAGAAAATGCACCTTTGGTTTTGTAATAAGTAGTTCTGGATACTGAAATCGTGAGGATGATAATAGAACGTCAATACAGGGCCGAGAATGTTATCTTATAAAAAGTTTGGGTAGATAAAGAAAGGTAGTAAGAAGTTCATGAATCTCTATTTTGAAAACAGGTGCGGGTAATGAGAGACCGTTTTGAATTTACTTAGCGTATTATCTACTTGTCTCTTTTGGCTATGCTGTGAAATACGTCAGCATAGTGCGTAGTAGTCATTGTTTAAGCAAGAGTGGGTCCCATGTTTGGCAACTAGTATGAGCCCTAGTGACAGCATAGAAAAACATGACTTAATACACTGGGGAAGCCTGAATACTTGATTTCAAATATTTGTGTACTCAATTGAAAAATGCTTACAAGCCCATAGACAGTGGGGGGAAGTGCAGAGGGGCATTACTCCCCGAGGTTGTATATGGTAGTGCTCTACACTGTCAAAATTTTGCAGTCTTGCTTTCAATCTTTGAGTTGGAGTAGTTATTTCCATCCCATTCATTAATTCAAGGTATTTAATTCTTTCAAGCAAGATAGCAAGATAAATTCACTTATGCTAGTATAATCCCAATTCCAGAATATGACTTTGGAATCGACTTATTGGGACTTCTTTCATCTCCTTCACATCAATCATTCTATGCTTCTTAGCGGTGGCGCCATGAGTCTACTGACGAGGGGCTGATTCTTCTGACGAGGGGACAAGAATGCTTTAGCGGGGTACTTCAACTTCTTACAAAACTCCGTAAAACGAGCTTTTTACATTCCGATAGGGGTTAGCATTTTCAAACAGGGGACTCTGGCCCTCCCTTAACACTCCTGTAGCACCGCTCCTGACGCTTCTTATACCTTCATCATAGACCACATTCTACGTGAGAGCCTTCTTCTTAGTATCAGTTTGCGACTAGACTTGTATTCAGGAAGTAGGGAGTTTCCTAAAGTTTCCAGAGCTATCGAGATGGGGACAGAAGGCAAATTGACTAAGGGCCTAAAGGTATAAACACAGAATAAGACCTAGGGGCCTCACAAAATGAAACCAGCACTAATTTTCTAAGGTTGATATCCAGACATCTCTATATCCAGCTCAATTCGTTCACGGGGGG
>WIPJ01000516.1:140787-169773 GCA_018155075.1 Cassiopea andromeda
GCCGGCGTTCGTATCAGTGTGAGAGAAAACTACAAAATTGATGGAAACATGGTGGAAGATTTCTTTGCAGGTAACTCATCAAATAACTATTGCTTCCGTTTTCGCTTTTCTACGTTCTCTCTTGGTACTCAGATTTTTAAGAAGTGATATCCTTAAAGAAGACTTGTACAGGAGTTAAATTCGCACATCTTGGCCCTGTGCCAAGTTTTATGCCGTGACGAGCCTGGATTGAAAATTGGAGCATACTGAAAATGCATCTCGGAGTTGACAAGTGCCCCAAGTTGATTTAAATTTGCATCACCAATTTGATGGAGATAGAAGAGATCCTTTCCCTTCCTCTGTCTCTGTCTTTCTATGTCTTTCTTTCTCTCTAATTCAATTTCTCTATCACTCACTCACTCGTTCACCCACTCACTTACTCACTCACTCTCACTCACGCACTCACTCACTCACTCACTCACTCACTCACTCACTCACTCACTCATTCTCTCACTCACTTACTTATTCTCTCACTCACTCTCTCATTCACTAATTCACTCATTCACTCATTCACTCACTCATTCACTCACTCACTCACTCACTTACTCACTCATTCACTGAGTCACCCATTCACTCACCTTCTGTCTCACTTAGTCACTCACTTGATCACTCGCTTAGTCACTAACGTAGTCTTTCACTCACTCACGATTCACTGACTCACTTACTCACTCATTTTAGCATGTATACGTGTAGGTAGGAACCACTAAGGGAGTACGGAGTTTAGGTTTCCTGGCACAGAAATTGACATGTCATTGGCTTGAAATACTAAGTGGTGCGGATTTTGTTGGTATTTCGATATATCTTCAGTTAGTTAGTTGTGTCATATAACAGTTGTAGCTGCTATTTGATTTATTAACAAGTAAAGTTAAATTTGGAATCACAGGTACTACTATGGCATTCATGTTTTAGGACGATTAAAAAATTAGAAATATATATATATATATACATATATATATTATATATATAGTATATATATATATTAAATATATTATATATATATTATATATATGTATTATATATATATGTGCAGCGTAGTATTTGTCTGTGTTAATTTTGCATTTATTTTCGTTGCTCTAGTCTTCGTCGTTCAATTTTTCAGTTATGGGGCTTTGAGGATGTATGCAAAACTTTGTGCTTAGTTTAATTTATCTAATTTCAAATTATGCTTAATTCATGGTTTCATTTTAGTTCTTATACTGTATCCACTGGCAGCCGTTCAAATGTGGCATCAAGTAAAGTATGGGAAGGTACCTTACGCTGCCAATGGAGGCAATGAGGTTGAAGTTGGAATAGAAAATGCTGCTGTTGTAATCAGACCACTGGAAGACAGAACTGATGCAGAAATGAAAGTTCCACCTCCATCGTACGACAATACGCAGATGTAGATGCTTTTTGACTGTTTTATGCTTATTTTATATCAATTACTTACCTTACAAGAAAGTATGTTTTGCAAATGCGACGCATACAGCTATGTTTTCTAGTTGGGAAATAACTAAGCCACGTATCATGTAACTTGCTACACTCTAGCTAGTTAGCAATTCTATGTAGCCCATACCATGTTTAGCCAACTTTGTTGTTCGGCTAGACAACACATTTTCTACCGTTTTTAGCACATGGTTTCTCTTAAAGTGATTATGTTTAACTAGAATTCTCAAGTATAGCCCAATTTTTCTCAATATTCTCCAGCTTCTCCCTCATTAAGCTTCCTCAATTTTCCACGCATTGAGCAAAGCTCTGCTAACCCATCATCTGATCATTGTCATGCCTTTTGCAATCTCAAATTTGGTGAACTCGGGTTTTCACAGGGTATTTCTATCATCTCTGTAATCTATTTTTGACATTTAAAAGTATTTTAGCGTCCTTTTTAGATTTTACTGTAACATAGGATCCACAAGCAAGTACTGGCAATAGCAACTTGGCAATCATCATCTCTTTCGCAGGGCAAACTTTCATGAAGGAGAAAGGACTAGTTCAAAAATTGAACAATACTTTATTGATCTGCCATGTCCTGTTTATGATAACACTGCTTTAAACTCAGTAGTTTTCTACAGTCAATGCCTTTTCGAGCAGCCCAAGAAGCAACAGCATTGAAATTATTGCTCTAATTATTTTAAAATACCAGTTAATGCCATAGACCTGTGCTTGCATGTGGGTGTATAGTTAGCATCAACACTTAAAACGGATATATGTAATCTTTGGAATTCGTACACTATGCATATTCGCAAATATTGTATTTTGATAAAATGAATATTTCATGATTTCATTGTGACTTGCAATGTGCTTGAATACAGAAGTATACATTCAAACACATATGCTAACACATATATATTATTTTCTTATTTATGTCTTTTATGAGTATTATTCCTAGCTTTGCAATGAATGAATTTCCTGTGTCGCTTTCTCTTTTTGAAAATACTCCTTTCTCTATAATAGTGGTTTTCGCCCATTTTGCTAGAGCAGGACTCTAAGGAAAAATTCCAATGACTAAAGGATCCCCCGTTCACATATCTGCACTAGAGGATCAACAATTGCTTTCGATCATAGCATTCGTCCAATTTGGAAGAAGTAAATCGATAGCTAGGGGGGCTCTATTGATATATAGGGGGGCTCTTTTCTTGTTTGTATCTTTATAAGAAACTTTGAATCTAATCCACGCATTAAAATAAGAAGACAATAATGTCATCCAGTAAACTACATATTTCTAATACCCTATATTTTGTGAAGAAACGATTTCTCGAAAGCTTTTTAAATCTAAAAGAGCCTTTTACAACAGAATAATAATTTTTATATAATCTTATTTCGAAAAAATTTACAGAGTTTGGGGAGTTGCCCCCTCGCTCTTCCTCTTCTAAACCCCTGCATTCGTCTAACTTCTGGCGGAACCCTTGGCTTGTCGTTGTGGAACTCTGGTTCAAAGCCCACTAATCTAAAGCAATAGAGCAAGGCCAATCTCAGTTACATGTGGCTGTTTATGAATTTATTCCTGAGGATTGTTTTCTTATTTGTCTCATTGACGAACGCATTGAACAGCAGGTAATCTTTTCACTGCCCACGTCGGCGCGGTAAAAATCGCGGTGGCATTTGAATATCTGAAGTGTATGGAATCCTCAGGGAGAGAATAGGAATGTTCAAAGAGTGCGTGATGAGTTGACTTTTGATGGCACCACATCTAATTCTATCACTTAGATCTCTTTTGATGGCACCACATCTAATTCTATCAATTAGATCTCAAATTGCCACAGTTTTGCTGATGCTTTCATACATGTAAAAAAGTAAAGGTAGTCCCGTATACTTTCAAACGTAGGGGACTGCCTGTTAGAGAGGACACTTATGCTGAGCCATCGGCATGTGAGGTAGGGTGGCCAGTTCCTTTCCTCGCCGCCTTTATCTCCCCAGTGTTCCCACTGGGTACCCATTTGCTCCTGGGTAAACAGTGAGCGAGCGTTGAGTCAGGGCATCGAGTCGGACTCGAACCGTAGACCTTCCGCATGGGAGGCATGCGCTCTAACCACTATGCTACCTCGCTCATATTTCATACTTGTATTGGTATTTAAAAAATGACTTTTTAGCTGCACAGTTTTTTACTAGAAATGAATGAATTTTCTCCAAACTGCACATTCTGTGGACAACTGCAAGTTAAAAAAATCCAGGTAATAAGAAGCATCTTTCTCACTTCTTTCAGACCTGCATATACTGAATCCTTTTACTTGCTTCAGATATTGAGAGATTTGCAATGTTTCCTCAACCATTCCATAGCCACAGTGCTTTAAGGAAGCGTACTTCTCTCCATATTCACAAGATTTAACAAGCTGTTGTTTTGAAAGGCAAGAGCAGCAAAACTAATTGCATTTAAAGAGAATGCAAGCTAGGTAACTAAGTACACCTAGGGGAATTCTTAATGAGGAATAGTAGGTCAAGCAAAAGAAGGCATAAAGAAGCTTATTTTTGGAAAATGTACAGAATATTAACGTCTTCTTGTAGGTCCTTGCCTTAGTCAATAATGTCCATCGCTCATCGTTGTCATTAACAGCTCTCTGATATTCCCATAAATTAAATGCATTTTATTGTTGTGCTATACTGGACACTCATTGGCAATAATAACGATTATCGAGAATGCAAAGCGTGTATCATTAATATCATTGAATTTAATTACCTTAATATTAAGTTTAGCATCATGCAAAATGCCAATTACCTTTTATAAATCAATATGACGTAACCTATCAATTTAGCATCCCTAATTATTGCTTTCTGATACATTTTTGATCAAATTTAAATATTGCAGAATGCAATTAAAGACGCAACACTATGCTTGCAAAAGCCATTATATCGACGAAGTGGAAAATTTTGAAAGAAAAAAATAGTCATTTGTAAAGCATATGGCAATTCCTTTGCAGGTAAAAGCTCCCAGTACCAGTATGCATTCTGGGATTTTTGCAATTCAAAGGTTCTAGCCAAATTTTCCCTTTGAGCTGGTAAGGCTAGGGTAAACTTTGCCTAAATGATGATAAAACTCGCCAAATTACAATTGGTGATTGTCTATAATGGTTCTTGCTCGCCACAGATCTAGCACAAATAGGGCCTAGAATGCAATCTGGACCCAGAAATGCAGGCACCTGAGCCTATTGTGAGATGTCATCGAAGGGGGGCAAATCAGCATGAAAGGTAAGGGAGAAAAGAGTAGAACACTTTTCGATCATTGACGAGAATGACAGAATAAAAAACATGGGGAGATCAATCGTATGGCTGAGGGTCGGGGTTTTTTCAGTATCTTTTGCTGGTGTGATGCTATTGGTGCCACAATGAACGACAGTCAAATGCATTAGTATAGCTTGGATGTTGTCGCCAAGATATTAGGGACCTTACGAAATGAGAACGAGGACGAAGGGAGCTCCCCATTAAGAAAAGCCCACCCGCTTTGATTGGAAGCAACAAGTTACTCCTCGTGCCCAACGCGATTTTGCAACATTTCATGTCGTCCCTTAGCTTGGTGTTAATTATTCGTTGTTTGAAGTGGAAGCTGAGAGAAGCGAACAGCAAAAGCTAAGGTAAGTTAGATTAGGCTTGCTTTGTTTACTGGCCTGTCATACTGCTAATTTATAAATGAAAGTACGGAGCTATACATGGAAAATTAGGACAGATAAAGTAGCTTGTGAAAGTACTTGTATCTCGTATTAGGACGTCTCACATTTAGTTACTTGGTATTTAGACTCATAGTGCTTGTAGAAGACTGTAGAGGACTATGTCATTTCGCGTTGGTATATTAGGTATTTGGACTCTCAATGCTTGCGAAAGGTTGAGAGGGCCGTCACATATTAGTTGTTCGTGAGATATGTCGAGGGCTCGACTGGAAATGAGCCAATAGAATCATTATATTTTCCAGGAAATGTTAGCATATGTGTATATCATCAGTTTCTATTCATTAAATTGTAAGACGCACATTTATGTCCAAAAGTATTTTATATTAGTCGTTAAGAAATAAGTTAGGTTGAATATAAGTAACACAAACGTAGTAATTTTGTGAAGCTAGGCACACCATAGGAAATCCCGTAATAATTCTAATGTTATCTATCCTTGGGATTAAGGATTATCTATCCTTGCGTCATACACGACTAGATTAAACATTCTAGAATAAACTAGCATTACCCTTCTATTGTATTTTATGCTGAGTAACGATTACTCTATTTCGGCAAAAATACTGATACATCCTAAATCAGTATTTCTACATCATTGAAGCGCACCCCTCGTAGAGAACTAGGATTACGATAGAAGAGGAGGATTAGAACTATGTGGGTCATGAGTTAGAGTTCGTTGGTTCAATGGCAGGGACGCGAGTCACCTAGCCAAGCCATTTGTACAGTAAAGTTGGAATGAAGATAAAAGTTAATAGCTATTAAAATGTCTACTCTCTCCACTACGATTCTAAAGATCGCTCGTGCAGCAAGGAATCCTGACCAAGTATAAAGTTGCCCACCGAAGGAGCGCATCCAAAAATTCTACAACGACGATTATGATGGTGATGTTCCAAGCGTCATTTCATCTCTCCTTTCATCTCTCCCTCTTTCTATCTTTCATCTTCTTTTTTCTGTAACTTTCACAGGCCTCTTAAGAGATTGGCTTTTCAGAAATTTTGACAACAGGAACTTCCCATGCAGCATTATAGTGTTAAAACCCGCGAAGTATCTACTTTAACGCCATTATAGCATCTATTTTCATTGTGAATTTCAAAACATCGCACAAAGTATATATGTCACTGCGATAAAAGCGAAAGTCAGTCTTGCAGCGAGACTGAGTGTCGCTTTTATCTCAGTGGAATCTTCATCTGTCCATGAATCTAAATCAAAGTTGTTATATTTCCAATAAGGCAAATGCAGATTCTTGGATGTATTTAGATCGTACAGAAATGCAAATTCTGTATCATCTACAATACCTTCTTGGTGTACTAGCCTCAGGCTGATCCTGTTCTTTCTGATTGCTTCTTGGTGTACTAGCCTCAGGCTGATCCTGTTCTTTCTGATTGCTTCTTGGTGTACTAGCCTCAGGCTGATCCTGTTCTTTCTGATTGCTTCTTGGTGTACTAGCCTCAGGTTGATCCTGTTCTTTCTGATTGCTTCTTGGTGTACTAGCCTCAGGCTGATCCTGTTCTTTCTGATTGCTTCTTGGTGTACTAGCCTCAGGCTGATCCTGTTCTTTCTGATTGCTTCTTGGTGTACTAGCCTCAGGCTGATCCTGTTCTTTCTGATTGCTTCTTGGTGTACTAGCCTCAGGCTGATCCTGTTCTTTCTGATTGCTTCTTGGTGTACTAGCCTCAGGTTGATCCTGTTCTTTCTGATTGCTGGCATTGTTTATTTGGCAGATGCAACTATTTACGCCTATGTGGTAGGTCTCGTTATGGTTTATTTCGTAAAGTACTTCTTCGCATAACCGAAACGAGAACGGCGACGAGATTTGATGATTCTCGTCGCCGTCGCCGTCGCCGTCGCCGTTTTTACTTCGTAAGGTCCTTATTTCCTTAATGCCACTATATGATTATGTGAGGGACTTTTTTCTCAATGCCATCTTAGATTCTCCGAGGACATAAACCTTTTTCATTATCTAGTACATTATCTATCAGGTGTTGAGCATTTTCTAGAATTATATTGTTCTGCTGTCAATAACCCACTTCGAAAACCATTGTCATTAGTAGGTAGGTACTCGAAGCAGCCATCCAGTACGAGCTTCTCAGCAGATCTCACACTGAACAGAACGAGTTGGGATTGATAGCATTGGCCAAAATAAATGTGCAATCCATAAGCAATTGCCTCGATAAAAAGCAAATGTTCAACCTCTTGTTTTGAAAAGGAACGCAATGTAAAGGCTTATTTAAGAGCTGTTGTCGTGGAACCACTCGGTCATAATAAACTTCTGGAAAGAGCCTAACCATGGAATGGTACTAAATGGAAAGACTTTCACAGAACGTTTATTCCAATGTTGAGCGAGGGACTAAAGTTATTAAAATATTTCAAGAATAATCCAACAGCATCCTAACGAAATGCCATTCTTGTTCAGGCGAATTTCAGACAGCGATTCATCTTCATTCATGATAGTAAAAGTTCAGTAAAAGAAGGCACTGGCTTTCGAGGGATATAGTAATAGCTTCGTATTTATCTTCAGAGTACGATATGACCCTATAGTATCCTACAATTCACTAAACCCTTTTAATATATACGCAGGTCTATTGATTCAGTAAATCCAGGGGTCGCTTTGAAGGCGGAGATATCTAAACATACGAAGTTGCAGTAAGAGTACGAGTTCGAGTGTTGAGCTACGCGGGGAGTAAACTCATACTCGTACTCATACTCGTACTGGATCTAAACCTCCTACTCCGGGCTCTGGCAATTCAATAATCAACAATTGAGTCCCACTGGTCTCTTATTGCCAAATCAGAAAAGTAAATTGTTACACGTCCCATGTGGGACAATGGTGGGTTACAGCCAAAAAACGATTGCCTCACTGTTAAAGATCTTCAAAATTGTCGTCCCATGTCATATACTCATTCTATTTCCATCAAATTTGGACAATAGGTTCAGGACTGTGTTCTGACATCACAGGATGGGACACGTCAATTTCTGAAACGAAAATTCTGAAATTGGAAAATGTTGAATTTTTCAACACTGTTTTCCTATGTCTGAAAATTGCTTCAGACAACTGGAATCGCATTCACAATCATCAAAACACCTCATAAGAAACGAATAAATGGGACAGATGAATATAAGAAGCCATTTTCTGTTTCAATAACAATGCCAAGGCTCTTCAACAATCGCTCCCATGCTCAACAATCGATTTTAATCAAGGGTATTTTGACAGGACACATAACCTAACAATCTAATATTCCACCTAATTTTTGTTTTCTCAACAGATTCTTGTAGAGAAAGGCTTAGGCTTTCAGAATCTTTCAGGTGACTTTTTGGAAACGGCCAAATTTCACGTGATCTATGACGTCATTTCATGGTCAAAATCGAGACAAAATTCTAAATAGCTCTTCACTGGTGCAGGATTTTGGGGTGAAAATTGCATACTCAGACTCGCCACAAGACAAATTTTTGGTTGATGTATATTTAAAGTTGATTTGTTGACATCAGCATTTGTCACTGTGACGTCATCACATAGGCATTTAAAACAAGAAAGGTACTTGTATTTTCAGCATTAAGCTTTTGCTTTGGAAAAATGTTTGATAGAAGCTTCCAAACTCTTTCTGCTAAGGCTAAAGTATGAGCTCATCAGTGATGGTACCACCGGGGTGCTTGGAGGAGGCTGCAGCCCCAAAAAGTTTCATTGAGTTCCCTGTCGGCACCTAAGTTTTTGAAGATTTCTATGCGCTGTCAGCACTTCATAGCCTGATCTGCAATATTAATAGTCAATCTGAGGAGTGTGATTTGCTAGAATTTTCTAACTTCGCTTCCTGTGGGAACTGTGGCAGTATTTCCTTCTCCAGCCTTTCTTCTCTGGTGTCACATTGCTGGTAATAGTATTTTGCCTACAAGTGTCGAGAACAGCTACTACATATACATAATGTTTTTCACTAGCACTTCACTGTTCCAATTTCCAATAGTCAAAGCTCAAAGAAGGTATACACTATCTGATGAATTACTCTTCTCTTCCTTGGGAGTTGTGAAATCGCTCTCCCACTCTGAATCTGGTAAAACATGTCCTACATCAGCATCTGACTGTGGATCTTACCGGAATGTACATGAATTACATCATCTCCTTATCTCATCTTCTATTTCAGCTTCGTTTCCTTGCACTTAAGAGAAATCCTTCCCTTTGCGCTTACAGGTTTAGTTGACTTCATCAGAGAAGGAAGAAATTGCTTTTTTCAACCATATAAGAAGAGGTGTAACTAGCGTACTTTCAATTAGGGAATGTCAGAGGCTGTTGCCCTGCAGAAATGGATTTTGGCCTGCATAAAATTCATCAATAATATGATAACTGATGGTAAAATAACACCATTGCAGTGGTAATAAATATGGGATACAACGCTAAGTGCATCAATGATGAAAATCCTCATTTGAATAATGTTATTTCTTTTACATTAGAATTTTGTCTCGATTTTGACCATGAAATGACGTCATAGATCACGTGAAATTTGGCCTTTTCCAAAAAGTCACCTGAAAGATTCTGAAAGCTTAATCCTTCCTCTACAAGAATCTGTTGAGAAAACAAGAATTAGGTGGAATATTAGATTGTTAGGTTATGTGTCCTGTCAAAATACCCTTGATTAAAATCGATTGTTGAGCATGGGAGCGATTGTTAAAGAGCCTTAACATTTTGATTGACACAGAAAGCGGCTTCTTGTATTGACCTGTCCCAATTATTTGTTTCTTATGAGGTGTTTTGATGATTTTGAGGGCGGTACACTTGATTAAAATCAATTATTGAGCATGGGAACGATTGTTGAAAAACCTTAACATTTTTATTGAAACAGAAAATGGCTTCTTAGTTTCACCTGTCCCATTTATTCGTTTCTTGTGAGGTGTTTTGATGATTGTGAATGCGATTCCAGTTGTCTGAAGCAGTTTTCAGACATGGGAAACCATTGTTGAAAAAATTCAACATTTTCAGAATTTTCGTTTCAGAAATTGACGTGTCCCATCCTGTGATGTCAGAACACAGTCCTGAACCCACTGTCCAAATTTTATGGAAATAGTATGAGTATATGACACGGGACGACAATGGTGAAGATCTTTAACAGTTAGGCAATCGCTTTTTGGCTGTAACCCACCATTGTCTCACACGGGACGTGTAAGAAATCATTTTTCTGATTTGCCCGTCACTGTGCATGATTTAAGAAATAAGAGATCAGTGGGACTCAATTGTTGATTATTGATTTGCCAGAGCCCTGACTACCCTAGTAATTTATGGCGGCCAACTATGGCAGGCACCATCAATCGAAATCAAAGAGTCGCAATCACTACAAATTTTCAAAAAGAAAATTGTATAAATTAGAAACTTTGATTACAGTTGTAGATGGTGAACAAATTTTGTTCTAGGCCTAGGTTTCTTGTAGCATTAATTATTTTTGGTTTTAATTAGTCTTCTTTATTTTGTATAGTTGGCTTTAAGCTTGACGCTGGTAGAAAATATAACTTTAAATAAAGCATTCATACTTTGTTATTGTTATGGCTTGTTTTGTTTTGGTTCTCTCATTGGCAAGTCCTGACATATTCCATGAATCAATATAATGATTGTATCATGATTAAGGCTTTTGTTCGTTCTATTATCCATCGTTTCAGAGTTGCTCTGTTCACCATCCCTCATTGATTTTGACTCAATAGGCTCAGAATTCGGCGCTTGTCTTTCACTAATAGGCGCTCTCAAAGAGCTAGTAAGATGGACTATGTAGGATGTTATATCCTTCAACTTCTCTGACTGAGAGCTTCAGAAGGAGTCTTGGTCATATGCAACTACCTGCTCTGGTAGATTAAAGCGATCAACTCACTATAGGAGCGTGATTCGTTGTCAAGCAAAATTATTTTTTTGCACAAAGGCGCAAGTAACCGTCGAGCATTCTAGTGAGTTCTGGTACATTGGACGAGAACAATAGTGAATTTAAAATATTTTCCGCCAAATTCTGCATTGTGATGATGTCGTTACGCCTCAAAACAATCCTATAAGTTGGATCATTGGTTAGCTGATTCGCTATAGTTGGAGTTCATTGCAGTGCTCAAAGCAAGATGGCAGAGGTGGAAGAACAGCAAAGGAAAAAGCAAGAAAGAGGGGAGGAAAACATCTATGGTTTGGATAAGTGTTTCAATGTCAAATTCAATATTGGAATTATTCGGTTTGATTTCAATCCTGTAGTTTCGGCTTTTTCTGCTATCATAATATGGGCTTTCGTAATTTGGTGCATTGCCAAGCCAGAAGCCTCCTTGAAGGAAATGGCCAAATGGAAGGACTGGATTACGAAGACATGGACATGGTTTTACATTGGAACTCAAGATGTTTGGGCGGTGTTCGTTGTAATATTGTACTTCTCAAAGTACGCAAACATCAAGCTTGGAAGTGATGATGAAGAACCTGAATATAATGATGCCACTTACTTCACGATGCTGTTTGCAGCTGGTATTGGCATCGGATTATTCTTCTTTGGTGTTGCTGAATCAGTTTTTCATTATGCACCAGGTCCTTATGGAAACCGCTACTGGAAACGGTATGGAAATTTTCACCTTGCAACTCTAAAATGACCGAATGTTTAACTGCTCCCCTTGTAGAATATGGGTGCAACTGAGAAACCTGCTTTTTGTATTGCTTTGCAGACAGTATAGCAACGGGTGCCTTGTAATGTCATTCTAGGGCTCACAGTTTCACAGTCTTTTATCAACGAATTTTGAACCTAAAGGTAGATTCACATATACTGCGGCATCATGCGACGCGGTATGATGCGGTGTGGCACAATGCAGCAAAAACGCATGGCTTTTGTTCACACATACAGCGTGTCCCGCTGTAAGCGAAGCCTTAATGTTACAACTCCTTGACAGAGGTGCAGGAGAATATTTTTCCCGGCTCCCCAGCTAGCCACAACTCTACTGAGGTTAATGTATATTATTTCATTTAGGTAAATTTACATGTATGTGGGACATTCTCACGAAATGTCAACCTGGAGTGTAAAAACAACTCTCTAGCTTGGGCACAAAATATTTGAAATCAGCAAAGAATTGATGAAAATACAATAGTTTGGAAGTCAAAAATACAAATGGCGAATGTTTTTTGACATTTAAAATTATTTGTTTGATTGAGATTGTTTTCAGAATTGCATCTGCCATGAATTTTGTCACGTTCGTCACGAGACATTTTACCTAATCTTTCCAGAAAATGAAGAAAGTAGCTAAATTAATCAAGCTGCTTTAAAACATCATCTATTAGCATTGCTAGGTATCCAAAAATTCATGATTCGCTCTTAGAAAAACAGGTAAATCTCAAGAAGCAAAATATTATTGGGATGATATAATTTGTGCAATGTCACGTACGTCACGCAACTTTAAAGGCTTCGGCTAGCACTAGGTTTTGCTAGATGCAGAGTTATTTTATGTATGTTTAAACTCTGTGTATTCCATTTCATGACAAACACATTTCTGAGTTCATTTTAGGATGTTTTCATTAGCATTTTAGCCATTTTATCTCAAGTGTTTCACTTTGGATGTCACGTACGTCACGTGAGAATGGCTAATGTATAGGCCATGTGGGCATTCCTTGTATTTTGCCCCTCGTAGCACCGTCTTGTATTATTTGTATATTTTCGTCCTTTTCATTTAGTCAAGTATATGCATAAAAAAAGATTCTTCTATGCTCTGATATGACAACATAATCAAGTCATTGTTGCATTCTACATTGAACTGGGAGGAACAATGATAGTTAATGCTGAGCCCCATTTTAGAAGAATCATACAAGCAAATGTCTTCCAAAAAGTGTCATTTTTGTCAACAATGATACATGTGTTGTAGCACGCCTCTGACTGCCTCTCAAAGATAAACACTAAAGATAAGGTATCATATACTTATTAGCAACGAATTAGCGAAAAATTTACTAAAAAAAACCCATATTGTTAAGCCGTCAGCAATCAAAGCTTGTGTGCCCTTCACCTTTCTCCTATTGCTTCTACCTCATTTCCAGATCCAGATTTGAAAAGTACAGCCTCTCTTACATAGATTCTGCTAAAAGCGTAATTTGTGACGCGAAAAAAGCTCATGTCACTTTGAAGGTTTAATCTATCCCCACTAAACATACTCACTGTATTTCTATACATTCGGGCTATCTAAGTGAGAAACGTAGAGTAGTGAGAACTAGTTGGTGAAAATGACAGTTTTTTTTAAATGCTACAAGAAAATAAGTAGCATGTTAGGCTGGAGCAGGCTTTGTTTGCTGTGGATCGATTTCCGGAAGCAAATAACATATTACACATTGCTAGAAAATTGGAAAAGTTTTCGAAATTTGCCATATTTTTGTCGTATGCGGATGGATATTCCTACTGTGCCCTGCAGGGCAGCCTACTATGCAACATGATGCTCTAATATGGAATTTAAGCATAATCTTCTTTGGTATATCGTGATTGGCATTGAAGTACTCTTTCTTCCTGCTTCTATCATGCAAGTTGTCTTAGACCAAGCGGCGTAAGATGCCCTGCAGAGGTATTCGAGAGACAAGCTTTCTGCATTACTTTTGGCCTGAAAACTAAGACTTGCAAATTAAGATGGAGCTCCATTTTCTAAGGCCCCGAATTGTCTTTGCTACTGTACTGCCCTTAGAGCTCTAGCGTTGCAATATTCTTAATATTAATGGAATGTTGTTTATATTGAAAAATATCCAAAGAATTTACCATCAAACAACACAGGCAGATTATCGGTAAACCCACACTTTATTTCTTGTAACAAAGTAATAATTGCAAGTAGGTTTCCGCAGAGTAAGCTTTTTATTAAGTTTTTTATGTTTCCATCGTGATTAATACCCTCTGAACCACAAGGCCAAGTGTATTTGTTGTGAATCTGATTCATATCCTGTCCTTCACGCATTAACAGAAACAATCAAGAAATGAGATTTAGTAAGAATATCCATAACAATGTTCCTTAGATTCGCGTGCGGGGTAGCGAATGGGCTTGTTGCTCATGTGAAATACAAGAGGTTCTCGATGCTTTCAAAACTGCACTGAAAATATTTCTTGCTTATGTTTAATGTAGCAAAATTCATCCCATAACGTTAAAACGGGAGCTATTATTACGCGATATACCTAAGGCACTTTCAGCTGCAAAAGCAAAACAGTTTAGCTTCAATACAACTTTTCACTGTACAGTAATGCAGTAATATATAAGGCTAAATAGGAATTGATATATGGCTTTAATGATGATAAGATGAATACGAGTAATGAGATAATAGTGCTTTCCAAGCAGTTCTTCTATCATGCTAACTATCCACGTGGCTACATCGTGCGCTCTTCCTCGACCAAAACCTATCAAATCTCTTCTAACAAGCTCTGTTCTTCGGTTGATCTAAGTACAGATATGTCTATTAAACAAAAAAGAAAAAATACTTAAAAGCGATAATACATAATTGAAACATGAAGACGTAAATGAGAAAAGAGAAATTGTTATTAAGCTAGAAGGCCCGAGTTAGTTCATGGTTTGTTGCGCATGCAGAATATGTAATAGGTCGTGGGAATCATTCTGACAGCTAATTTAGAGATTATATACTTAGTAAGGTCTGTATTAAGAGATGGATCGGTGCACATCTGAATGAACGAATTTCAGGACTGTCCAAAGATGCCAAGAGAAATTATTGGCAAGTAAACAAATTTGACGAGACGGTATTTCGATTTTAGATCATGCAGAAGGTAGCGATATTTTTCAAACTGTCTACTGGCGTTGTTGTTCAGATTTGTTTCGAAGTCGACACTCAGTTTTACAACATAAAGAGTATTGGAAGCTGAAATGAGCATCCAATGACGTAGGTTATCACCAGTGATAATAAAAAATACGATGATTCAAACATTACAATGATGAGGCCTAGAAGTAATAGTGATAATGAAGTAATAATAGTAATAATGATAATCTTCTTAACACAATTCTCTACCATTCGTAGCCACACCCTTAGCAATTGTAGTTGAGCACGCCCTAAAATAGTGACAAATCGATTCACAGCTACTTGCAATCTGAAAGCGCTATGACTATACTCTATTCGTATTTATGGCCTGGTCACTCGACTAGAGGTAAAACAATACTAGATTTCTCTAGGAGGAACTAGGCCCCCAAGATTATCCAGGAGGTAAATGAGACAAATACACCAGAAAAGTGTGTGATAGTCAATACTTGCTATGCTTTAACTTTAACAAAATGGGCTCCACATAAAGTAACTAGTATGGGTCGGGGCCAGGTAGCAGAGAACTTAAGATGGGAGAGTCTAAACAAGTCACAATGAATTTTTTTGTCTTAAAAATATCAATCACAAAATCAGGGATTTGCCTTGGGTTTTTCTTGAAGTTCGCGATCACAAGCAAATATATATCTTTTCTTATCATGTGTTGTTCAAAGGTTGACACACTATCTCTATATACAATCCTACGAGCCCTTTCATATGTTTTGTTAGTCTAGCAACCAATCCGACACGGAGTTCAGTAGCTAAATGGTAAAGTTATGAATGCGTTTGTTGGCATTACAAGCTTTTTGAATTGATTGAAGAGGATATTCGTGCATGTGCTTGAGTATGGGCTTGCTGTGGTAAAAAGCTGTTGAGCATGGGTCTCAAATTACATGCTTTCATCAAGAGCAAGAAGCTTCTGTTCAGTACCCTCTTTTATCAAGGTTGTGCTTACAATCACCTCTAACCACACAACATCTAATGGCAATTTCGTTCATTCTGCTTCGTGAAATGTTTAGAAAACCAGCTGACAATTTAAAACTTTCTCAATATAAAGATTTATTGTGGTGTTACAAACGCAGATAGTCCTATCATCAGCATAGTCATAAACATCTGCCTCACTCACGAGATAAGCATATCGTTAATAAATACGTTGAATAAAAGTGGCTCAAGAACTGTTCCTTATGAAGCATCCAATCTCGTGCATTTTCCCAAGCACTGTACAACTCATTGGCTCTAACCGTAAGTCTTCTGCTTATTATATGAGCACCACATTTTCAGCCAATAAAAGTTACATCATTCATTTTTATTTAAAGTATATTTCCAAAGGGTATTCAGTTGGTAAGCTGACTAGCCATACAAAAGCTACAATATCTCACATTCCAAAGACTCCAGCATCATTTGTTGTTAAGAATTTTTATGGTGACTACTAATGATTTCTCCACTTCGTCATGCATACTCTAATAGCTACCCACTTCAATTTCTTTAGATACACAGACAACCAACGGGCTCAGGATGCAATAAATATAACACTCTTCCATTGGGGTATACACGCTTGGATTGTTTATGCTATTGTTGGGCTCCTTCTCAGTTTCCTCAGTTACAGAAAGAGCCTTCCGATGACCATCAGGTCCTGCTTTTACCCACTGCTTGGTGAAAGAGTGTTCGGCATTCTTGGGGATATCATCGACATCCTATCTGTCGTAGCAACTATGTTTGGTGTGTGTACAAGCCTTGGCCTTGGAGCTATCCAGTTAAATACTGGGTTCAAACGAATCAACAGCAACATTGATATATCGACAAACAATCAGATCATAACAATTTGGGGAATTACTGCTATTGCAACTGTGTCCGTGATCAGTGGCATTAAAGTAGGCATCAGAAGATTAAGCGAGATCTGCTTTGCTCTTGGTAAGTACAATTGGTTTGAAAGAATGCGAATCAGTGGTTAGGCTAGGATTAGGACAATTTCTAAGGGCTTACAAACGCTTGAGGTGCTGAAGGAACCCCTAAGAGGGTTTCAAAGATAAGCTTTCTTGCATTGTTTGGAAAGAGAACCCTGAGTGTTTCTGTTCTGCCTCAAGTGCGAAAAAACGTAGATGCAATATTCATGAAGAAAAGTTAAAAACAATTCGAAAGAGTTATCAACATGCACTATCAATGGAAAGAGCAAAAAGCTAGCGATATTACTTCCAGATGACTTGAGCCACTTGTTTACCACAACTGGGGCTTTTTCTCTATGTTTTTAAGGCTGACACACTTTTGGCTCTGAAAAAGGCACTAGATCTATTAGTAGAATAAAACATTTTTCAAATGCAAGTTACTAACTATAACTTCATATATTCACAGGGATGATCATCTTTACAATTGCCTTCCTGTACGATGATACTTGGTACCTTCTAAATCTTTATGTCCAAAGCATTGGCTACTATCTACAGTACATCATTCAACTGGGTTTCCACACAGATGCCTTTGCCCAACTTGGAAATGCACCAGACAAGTTTGAAGCCCCGAATTGGATTGATGGGTGGACCATTTTTTACTGGGGCTGGTGGATCGCTTGGTCTCCCTTTGTTGGTATGTTCATCGCCAAAATATCCCGTGGACGCACAATAGGGGACTTTCTCACATACACTCTCACTATCCCAATATTGTATTCTTTCCTTTGGATGAGTGTCTTTGGTGGCATCGGCATCAGAATGGAGCGAGATGCAGCGAATGCTGGCCTTAATTGTTCCAATCCAATAAGAGGCACATTGTATAGGCTTTCCTGCAGAACAAAGGAAGACATGTGGTTTGATGTAATGCAAAAATATGGTGACCTTGGTACTTTCCTCTCCGTTCTCTCATTAATTGGCATCATCTTATATTTTGTAACAAGCTCTGATAGTGGCTCCCTTGTCATTGATTGCTTATCTGCCAATGGAAAACAAGATCCACCCATCATTCAACGTATTTTCTGGGCTCTAACAGAAGGCGCATGCGCTACTGCATTGCTTAAGGCTGGTGGTACAAAAGCATTGAGTGCATTACAGACTGCATCAATTGCATCAGGTCTTCCATATACAGTATTGTTGAATTTCATGTGTGTTGCACTGTGGCGAGCTCTGAAACATGATCAAGGTGATTGGGATCCCAAAGATTCTGAATTTACAATGGGAATCTTTGACATTAATACATGGGAAAGATGCAAGATGGCGTTCATTTCCATTTTCTGTCCATGGTACTATATGGGAAAAGCAGCCGGTGAGTGTCTGATGAAGCCATTTTGTGTCTGTTGAAATATCAGCAATCTTTAAAATTCATCTTGTCAGATACACTTGCAGGTGGCCGGGTACTACGTTGTTTCAGCTTTCCAATGTGTAGAACAAGTTTCTAGTTTTCATCAATATTTCTTTACTTATTTTTTTGTTACTTTTATTTGTTTACTCCTGCCAAGAGTTATAACAGCTTTGTGGCAGATTCCACGGTTGACAGTGATGTTGGCACAGGCGATCTGTTGCTCGTGCTGTAGCTCTTGCATTTATGTGGACACGCACAAGTGCAATCGCACGTGTCTCCTGGCATGGACTGCTGACTTGTTGTTATTGCTTCTATGCTTATGCAGCCAAGGGTTGTGAAAGCTCTTTGTGACTTCGTTACTTACGTATAGCCTAAAGCCATGCAAATGATTTTCTTTACAGGTAAATTAAACCGTAGAAAGCCAGCGATTTATATGGTGCTGTTTGCATTGATCTTCTACCTTTGGATAATTCTTATGATCTGTGAAGTGAAGGTAGAAGGCATTTCGTACGTCGCTTGGACATGTTTCTTGTTTTTCGTCGTTTATTGTGCCGGCGTTCGTATCAGTGTGAGAGAAAACTACAAAATTGATGGAAACATGGTGGAAGATTTCTTTGCAGGTAAGTATTCTGAACTATTTTTGCAGAAATGATAGCTCTAAACTCTGCAAAACTTTTTTCGATGGACCTCAACTGATAAATCAAAACATTGTTTACTTTTCATGCATGTCTGAATTTAATGTTTGAAATAGACGCTGTGATGGTGCTCATGTGCCGTACTTGGAATCAACCTTTTGCCTAGGCCGATGGCCTAGATTTAATGTAGGATTCAAACTCAAGACTCATTGAGTTGTAATGGAATCACCTTAGATGGCTTTTGCATCATCAGATTGATAACGGCAAAAGAGATTCTTTTATTTTAGCATGCTAACTTATTAATTGATGCCAAAAACAACACAAGTTTGGCTTGTTGAGAGTTTGAGAAAGCATTGGTCCTATTAATAGGTGGTACTATTTGTCTTATTCAGTTGCGCACTGGCCAAGTTTTTCGACTCGGGCACAGCTTCACCAAACCGAACAAAGAAGTATAGAAAGCGAAAATCAGTGGGCAGAAATTTATTGGGAAATTCCCTATACTCTCGCAGTGTATTTTTATAGGCACAAAAGAAAGATCATTTCATCATTTTTGAATTGATGCTTTCAAAATCTAGTGTTTTTGCTTTTCATGCTGCCGGCCCTAAAGGCATTCACCCGTCGGGCTGCCCCTGATCGGATTGCTTGTGGAAATTGTTTACGTATCTGTTGTGTTGAGACTTTTCATTGCATATTTACTTGACTATTGCCATACTGGACCTAAACATGGAGTTAATGCATACGAAAGAAACGTTATGTAAAGATAATACTTTCATGAAGTTAGACAGTTATGGGGCTTTGAGGATTTATGCAAAACTTTGTCCTTAGTTTAATTTATCTAATTTCAAATTATGCTTAATTCATGGTTTCATTTTAGTTCTTATACTGTATCCACTGGCAGCCGTTCAAATGTGGCATCAAGTAAAGTATGGGAAGGTACCTTACGCTGCCAATGGAGGCAATGAGGTTGAAGTTGGAATAGAAAATGCTGCTGTTGTAATCAGACCACTGGAAGACAGAACTGATGCAGAAATGAAAGTTCCACCTCCATCGTACGACAATACGCAGATGTAGATGCTTTTTGACTGTTTTATGCTTATTTTATATCAATTACTTACTTTAAAAGAAGGTATGTTTTGCAGTTGCAATGTAGTAGTGGGTGATTTGCATTGGAGTAAAGAGTGAAGTATTGTATAACTTGCGCACCACTTGTTTACAATCCTAAACCAATGTTACGCATGGAGCATCTGCTTCAAGATGTACAGTACATCTAATCTATAGTAGCTACATCTAAATCCATACAATTTTCGGCCATCTTCACTTGTTATTCTGTTGAAAATAATCCCTTCTACTGCGTTTGGTACCCAGTCAATTCATATCCCATCACCTGACTTTTACTATACGTTTTATAGCCAATAATCTGGAGAACAAAATGTTCTTCATGATTGGGATTTCCTTTATTTACATTTAGCATTTTTGATATTTGAAGGTATTCTAGCATTTTTCATGTTTTACTGTAATATGGAACTTACACGTTTGCTGGAAATTCTAGCAAGGAGAGCTCTAGGTGCAATGTCATAAAATGGGCATGGCTTATTGGCAATCACGCCCATATTTTTGAAGATGGAGACGTGAAAATGTAGTCTAATTATGATGTTATATAACCAACAATTAGACAGAACCCATTAGCCAGGTAGTAGTAAGAAAATTCACCATAGCGATACAATACAAAACATTCGAACCAAGGTCAATGCACTTTGAAAAGAAAAAACCCACAGACATATGCTGGGGGGCAAAGCTCCCCAAAATGTCCAAAAGTTTTAACAAGGGGTGTCCGCCCCCTGAAATCATCCCTGCTTACAAGCAAATACCGGAAATAGCAACCTGACTATCGTGACCTTTCTTGAGGCCTAAACCTCATAGCAGAGGAAAGAATTGTCCAAAATGTAAACATTATACTTACTTTCTGTGTCCAATTTATGATTTTCTGTCTAGTTTATGAATTCCTATGTCGAGTCCAGGATTAACACTTAAATAATATTATATTAAATATAATATTAAATATTCGGGGGTTTTTATATATTTTTATTGTGATGTGTAATAATCTTGAGTAGAATGAGTGATACTTGTTAAAACACACCTCGGTGCGGCAAAAATAAAGCAATGAAACTTAAATAACTGAAGCATATGAAATCATGAGGGAGAGCTTGGTGATATAAACTTAGGTAGCAGCCAATCTCACTCTGTCAAATAGATATACAGTAGAGTCCCGTTAACTCGGGCCCTCTGGGGGACAGGAAATTCATACGACTTAGTGAATGCCCGAGATATCCAAAGTCTCGATAAGTCGGACTTTCTTGAAAAGCACGACTTATCAGGATTTTATTGATTTTAAAGATTTTTGGTGAATACTGACAAGAATTGTTCTCTTTGGATTTTCTGTAGGCAAGTGCTAAAATAATGAACCCTGTGCTAATCAATCACTCTCTATACCATCTAATGCTGATGCAATAGATAAAACTGCACATGTATGCAACTTTTAAGTAGCTAACAGAGAAAATCTTCGTAGCCATTGCTCCTATTTCCCAATTTTCTGTAAATATTGAATATGTAAGAAGCTTTTCAATAGCTTGGAGCACTTCTTCATTCGAAGATTTCACAGGAACTTCATCTTTAGCAGTGCCTATTTCTTCATCATCTTCCAATACCACTGTATCACCTTGGATCTCTTCAAGTATTTCTGTATGGGTTAATGCTTGTACTGTTGCCTCAACGTCATCATCAACTTCCATCAATCGAACCATCCGTCACATGCCTTAAATTCTTCTAATCTTTTAAAATTTTATACTTTTTAACAATTGTACGCGATTTTATTCTACTTTTCTCCCTGATGAGTGACATCTTGTCAAACAAAAATCAAAACATGCAAAACACAAGATAAAACTTGCAAGAACTCGATTTCCAATTCAAATCATTTGACATACGGTTTCAGAAAGTCCGAGTTACATTAGGTTTTTTCGCTATAGGAACCGAGAACAATAGTACGACTTGGCGAATGTCCGAGTTATCCGGAGGACGACTTAAGCCGAGTATTTTGGCTTTATCAAAGTCGTCAAATCCAAGGGGGACAAGAAATCCTTACGACTTAGCGAATGTCCAAATTACCCGGGGTCCGAGTTAACGGGATTCTACTGTAATAGTTGTATGGATGGAGGAGAAATTGAAAGAACTATGAGCTACCTGGTGGGACGTTCTAGTTTATGAAATAAAAGCCAACTTTGGTAAAGTTTCATTTGACAAATGATGTAGTTTCAAGGTGAGTTATTCCATTTTGGTATATTTATTTGACGTTGTCTATATCCATCTAGTGATAAAGAGAAGTATTCGTGTTTGTGCAGAATGTTATAAATCATTGCTTTTTAGCAGTATAAAAAGTTCCGCAGACATTAGTGCTTTTTAGCCTTCTTTGTTATACATTTGTTGAGAAAGTAAAGTTTTTGCTTGTGCAAACTGTTGTAGATTTATACCGGGTTTCGGCGTAGTGAGCAGTAGCCTAGCGTGATCTTTTCAACTGTGTATTCTTTCATGGATATTTTGGGTGTGGTTTGTGCAAACTGTTATAGAGCTCGATGTAGTGAGTAGCAGAGATGTGCCGAAGTACTTTTGTAGTAGGATCAATTGTACCTTGTCAATGTGTTTGTATGTTTTAATGTATGTTAATTATGTCAAAAGTTACGTAGTTCCGGCATGTATAAAGTGTATTGTAAAAGTATTATGAGGAGTCAGTTCTCAGATCTCATCTCGAGTCATACATACTTGTTTTACCTACTCAAAGTAATAGGCCACTTTACGCCTATTATACTTTCCAATGGGGGGGGGGGAGTTTCGAACATGTGACTATCTTGAAATTTTGAAAATATTGGTGGTATGACGCCCCCCAAGCCCCCCACCAGCACATCTCTAATGATTAGTAATACTTGAGCTTTACTCAATGCACTCAAGTGCTTTGAACATATGCTTCGGGATGGGCAAAGTCACAATCATAAATTCTATGAGAGTCTGCATACTTGTGGACATGAAACTTCTGCTGAAGTACACGAAAGTAGATGCTGAATGAGAAAGAAATTCGTAAATATTTTAGCGTAGTCTATTCCTTACTAAACAGGTTGTTTACAGATTAGCCGTTCATTCAAACCCATTATTCACTAAAACATTTCTTAACCCATCACACCTTTCACAAGAGGACTTGCCGAAGGCGTTCGTTTTCTCTTGATCTGTCCCTACACGTTTGAAGGTGAGTCAAGCATAGAAAATCTGGCCTTAGAGTTTAGCGACAGACGGATGCGATAACTGTGCTTTTGAATAGAGTGTTTATCAAAAGCTTGAACTGATAGTATTATGAATTCAAACTGAAATATCCCTGTCTTGTTATGAAACAGAATATTTTCAAACTAACCATAAGGAAAACTCTGCTTCAGCAATTAGTTATGTAACTCAGTTCCTTTATGTTGTGGAGAAGATGGCTTTACAAATTTTATTAATGATAAGATTTACATGGTGATTATGCATGTTGTTGTGACAAACTATGACAGCAAAACCAATCGTATCTTAGAGCTAGTTCATACGATGAGCCATAGATGATCCGAACCTATTATAGCATTGGCTCAGCAATGGCGCGACCGAAGGGGATGAGCCAGTTTTGAACCAATGAACAGCGTGACTGTGGCTCGAGCCGATGCTTTTCTGTGGTTTCATACGCTGAGCCGAAGATGAATTTAACTACTCAAATTGCTAAATGCATAGGTTCGGCTCATCTATGGCTCATCGTATGAGCTAGCTCTAAGAACCACAAACTTTAGTAAATTCTAAAAAAGAAAGCCCCGCCTTGAAAAGGTGCAGAATCATCTTTTCTTGACATATCTTTAGGCGGTATAGGCTCCAAGTTTTTGACTGGCTGAAAGCTTTGATCACATTTAAATTCTAATTCTATTTTGGTAGTCTCATACCTATAGTGAGTTTATTAAAGCCATAATTATTAACACACATAAACATTTAAAAATTAAATTCAAGTTTTTATGCACAAAATAAACTTTCAACTTAACAATAGAATTACGAACGACGTTATTCATAATTAAGACGGACGGAAAGTCTAACGTCAAATTTGGCCAAAATATAGTTAATAATTTCAATTTTCTGGAATAAAGTTAAAAATTGAAAATACGTTCAATAGAGTAAGTGAGATGCGATCATTCATAGTGTTGTGGAATGCAAACTTCCTTTTACGGGGCAACTTATGTCCCGTTTACATTATATCGTTTTTTTACGAAAACGTTTCCATAATAATGGAACCGAAGTGATGGCCCAGTGGTAGAGTGTCTGCCTCACAACCGGTAGGCCATGGGTTCGAGCCCCGGCCGAGTCATACCAAAGACTTTTAAAATGGTACTCACTGCTTTCTCGTCTGGCGCTCAACATATGAGAATGGAGTGGGAAAGTTAAACTCGCGGAGCTACCAGTGGACCAGCCCCCGCTGTAGCTTTCACTGCATTCTCAGACGTGTGGCCTAGGGCTAATGAAACGGAGATAGGCGCCGCCCTATGCGCCATTGGGTGCGGGAAAGGACTTTGACTTTTTTGACTTCCATAATAATGTAAACGGAGACTATTACTGTCCTTTGCTTCATCTTGGTTTGTATACGTTATGTATGTCCTGCTAATGAGTATATATACTCAGACTGCTATATATACTGTCGTTTATTTGTTCAACATATAGCTGACTTTCAAATAGTGTTTCAAAGATTCGAAAACATGCTTATGCCCATCCTAGCAAATTCGTAGTGGCTGCAGACGATCAAAATATATTTTGCATCCGCGGAATGAAGTATATGGCTTCTAAGCAAAACTGCTTTGAGAAGACCACAATTGTCTGCCAGACAATATTGGCAAATATCTTGCCCTTCAGCAAAACAACAGTTGAATAACAAACTCAGATAGAGAGGGCAGAAATTAACTTATTCCTTTAGCTATAATCTGCTTGTTTAATGTAGATAAATTACTAATAATTACAATAGAAGTATTAGCAAAACTGTAGAAAGTATGTTGTATTTCTGTACATCGAAATCAGTAAGAGATTGGCTCAAGGATGTGTAAAAGTCAAAATTAGGTCAAAGATTCAAATTTTTAGGTCAAGAATTTCGATAAATAAAGTCAAAAAATGACCGCCATATTTATAATGAATGCAACTATTCTCATACAATTTCAGTTGCCTTTAAAGTTATCTGTTTTTGGGAATTCACTTATATTAATAGGCGTATTATTTCAGTTCTTAAGAGCTGAATAAATTGGCAAAGAGCGTCAGTGATCGAAAATGCACCGAAAAATGCAAGAATTTGACAACAAACGTATCTCACAGCTAGTAGGCACATTGCGTCAAATTCCTGAATTGTTATTGGTTAATACAGCATGGAGGATTTAACTGTCATCAGAGCTCTCAGCCAATAAAAGATTTGGAACCCATGCTTCTGCGAGGGTCAATAAAAGATAGTATAAATCACACTGAATTTTAAGCCTGGTAAGCAATTAACTAAATATTGAGATTAGGTCCACGCTATTTCTAAGTTGTTTTGCACAGTTAAAACTTCAAAATGTGTTTTACGGCTTCGCGACATTCATTCCCATCCTGTTCATACAAGATGCACTTTACACATCCCTAATATCAAATTAAATATCGCATCATTGTCTTCTGGTATACTTCCATCCCGTTTGAGTACTGCACGTTGTAATTAAAGATCTGAAAATGCACTTTATCAATTAAGTGGAGAATTTTGAAAGAGGAAGAAGCCATTTTTACAATATTAGGATTATTTCTTTGCAAATTTGCATCTAGCATTACAATATAATAATCAAAGACACAAAATGCTTAGTTTCATGAGCCTCGTTCTAGTAATCATGGCAACAAAGTAGAAACAATATATATAATGTGAAGTGTACAGTGGTAGAGGTCTTGGCATACGATGGAGACAACAAACGGCATTTGATGCTGACGATAGTGAAGCAGTTAAATTACACTTTACAAGGAAGCTTTCGATTTCATTAGTGGTATTTTAGGACGAAGCAACTGTCAAGGGCTGTAAATTGTACAGTTTATTCAATGCCAGATATGGCAGTAAACTCATCATACGCAACAAATCCGCTCTTATCATTATCAAGTTGATGTACCAGGAATTCAATCATGTCATTGGACAAAGGAATATCTGCATTTTTAATCCCTGCTTCAAACTCTTCCAGAGTGAGAGTCATACTTTTGTCTTTGTCCCATGTATTGAAGAGGTCAATCATCCTAAGTCGTTTTTCTTTCAAATACTGCCTAATTTTCTCGAAAATCTTCCTCTTTAGCATCAGGATTTCTTTCTTATTTGTTCCAGCTCCTGATTCCTTTGCTACCCCTTGATATCTGACTTTGAGACTGCTTCTTGTTGCCACAAGTTCCTCCAATACTTGAAATGCTTCCTCATCGAGGTAAATCTCTTCCATTACCAGCTCAACTAGCTCCTTTGCTTCTTTAGCAGCATTTAAAAGTGCAAGACCCCCGTCTCTTGAGATAGGGTTGTATCCAATATCAAGGCACTGAAGAGCATCGTTTTTAGCCAAACCCTTGCTGAGGGCCACCGCACCCTTGTCCGAGATACGGTTGTGAGACAGATCGAGTATTTTCAGCGACTGGTTTTGAGCGAGAGCTTCTCCCATGGCAGCTGCGCCGTTATCTGCAAATCCATTATATCGTAGATTCAGCACTTGAATAGAACAATTTTTTGCAAGGGATTTAGCAAATGCAATTGCTCCTTCCATTCTTAAATGATTCCAACTGAGATCAAGGCTCAGTAGCGTCACGTTGCTAGCGATTGCGTTGCCAAGCTTGAGCCCTGCGTGGGATCTGAACTCGTTGTGGCTCAATGTCAAAGTTTTGACTGTGTCATTCGCTGCAATACCTTCAGCCAACAATGTGCTGTCATTATCACTAAGTCGATTCCCCTTCAAATTGACAGTGGCAAGGCTTCTTGTGTGTCTGAGTATGTTTGCCAAAATCGAAGCCCCCTTAGGCCCAATGTTATTCTCCGATAAACTCAGTTCAGAAATAAAACAGTTCTCCAACAGCAAACGAAACAGCTTTCTCAGTCCGTCATGACCAATGTTGTTACCTTCCAGATCAATACTTTTTACGAAGGTATTGCTAATTAGTGCATCAGCAATAGACTGAGCTTCTTTTGGACCAATAGACCGGTGACGCATGTTCATTGAAGGGTTTTTAAGGGACTTAATGATGTGACTTGAAGGAGTAATCTTCAAAAGATGACATGTCTTCATGTATGCTTTCTCTCCAGTTGCATCGTGCAATGTTCTCGAACTGCTCATCGTTGTTTCCCAATCATCCAAATCTGTTTCCCAGCCACTGTCACAAAGTGATTCATGCCCATCTTCAATTCCAACATTAAACTCGTCTATTATATCTGGAAAGGTGTTTTTCGCCAAATTTGCGCTTCCTAGAGTGGCTCGCTCGCTTTTGTTCATATTGCACTAAAGACAGATTTCTATTGTTGAAGCAGTATTTCATTGATGTCTTGATCCAAATGATGAAATAATTATATCTAAAAGTAGAATAAATTATCTCGTAGAAATGTTGATGCTCCTCAGATACTCTTCCTGCAAGATTCACATTTACCTGACTGGTTAGCAAAACATTTGGCTGTGCAAGCAGAAAGTTAAATCTTGACGGTCTTCTTCACCATTAGCCTCTTGATCATCAATGCAGCAATCTTTCGTATCGCAGTTGGTCACAATAAATTCACGTCTTGTTTAGTATATGTAGCAATTTGAATACACCATGCAATAAAGAAGCAGGGGTTAAATTTTATTGATATGTTTGTTCCCAGCGTTTTGCACAGGCGTTGATGGTGATATTGATAAATAAAATTGCTTTCAAGGCCCGCGGAATGCTTTTGTAATGATTAGAAAAGATTTCCTATAGCTGTGTTTCTGTCCTTTGTTTATTGTTGTTGACAAGGGAAATATACTTATAATGATTTGTTGCATGTAGCAACTATGTTGCTATGGAAAATAAAGCTACGATCTCTCGATGCCTCTTAAAGGGTTACATATATATACACCTTTACTAGCTTCAAGATTCCCTCTTATTTTTAGTGTTTATTTATCATTATTGAAATAAATGTTGAGGAAAATTGATGATATATGCTCAGGAGTGTCGGAAGCACATCAGGGCAAGGGGGCAGCTTTCTCTTAGGGAAAACCACGTCACGTCCGTTTAAGGAGCATTCTCTTTATTGGCCGCAACTGCTAAAAATAGTTTTCTGGAAATATTAGATTTGAGCCACAAAAATGATTTTAGAAAATCCTCTGAACTGGTATGGTAATAAAAAGCGATCATATTGTAGGAAAATAACCAAAATCATGCAACAACTGTCAAAGTTCGAAGCACTTGAAATCAAATAAAGCTTTAAACCATTTGACGAAAAAGGGCATTCTTGCCCCCTTTACCCCCTTCCACTAGGGCAGGAGGAGCGAGTACCCCCACTGTCCCCTGTCCCAGCACCCCTGTATATGGAAGGTAAAATTAATTTTCCATGCAAGCTTCTCTGCTAAGTTTCAGTACACGTGCTTTTTGAAATTAAATATCAATACACAAGCATGCTAAGCTCCACTATTACAAGAGAATTCTGAGAAGTAACTAGAAGCAAATTGCAAACAACATCAGCTTCTCAACCTTTCTTATGTGCTTTACGAAACTTGAACGCTCTATTTATTGTCTTATAGTTGCCTAATCTGGGTTTTCTTGTTATGATAAAGTTCAAAATGTTAAGTAACATGTAAGAAATATCTGAAGGTGTATTTGACAATATGATACTCTTAGGCCCCGAATAAGTGGGGGGTCCTAATAAGCAGGGGGTTGGAAAATCTTCAAGATGAAGTAAGCAGGGAAGGGGGTCGGAATAAGCAAGCAAATAATTTTGGGAATTGCGCCGCACAACATTAATACGTCATTTGGGTAACGCAACTACAGTACCAACGTTTTTGCAGGCTTCTCTTAGAAAAGTTCATCATCATCATCATCGTCATCATCATCATCAGCATCATCATCA
>WIPJ01000516.1:170132-182923 GCA_018155075.1 Cassiopea andromeda
TCATTTCAATTTTTTTCAGACGGTGACCCATTCAGCTAAGCTGGTTTGCAAGTGGTCATCTATTTACAAAATGAAAGCTAAAATCTTGCAAAAAAGTACATATTTTTGAAATTCTACATTAAGAAGTGTATAAAACTAGTTATATAAAACAACCATTTACAAATATGACTTAAAAGATGCCAGAGATGGTGCAAATTTAGCACCAGCTGAGAGACTGAGAAAAGTTGAATATCTAATAAGCGGGGAGGCCCTAATAAGAGTGGGAGGTAGGAAAATTTTTCGAAAAAATGAGCAGAAGAAAGAAAAGTGCCATTCTGCATAGCCAAGCTAGTGAAATGTGGAGGAGCATTGTTTCAACGTAAAGGCGCGTAAATTGTAGTAATGGCGGAGAGAAGGAAGATGAAATAAAGAATACATTTTCTTTAATATTGCAAAGCTGAAAAATGGAAGTTAATTTTCGAATCCCTCTATCAAAGAATGATCTTCTTTCAAGCGATGCTGAATATTTTGCCGTTAATGAAGTATATTCAGTTAGGGAAATTGAACCAAGACTCGAAGGTATGCATTTGGCCTAACGCTGGCCGTACAGTGTACAACTACTAAATAGCCACTTTGCTTTGTAAATGTTATTAAAGCTAGTTTTTAAGAATATGTGTTAGCTGTTTGCTATCCTAGTAGCACAGCACCAGCTGTGTACCCAGAATATATACCTAGTCGATGAAAGTGGCGGGGAGATAGTTACAAAATTGCAAGATGAGTGCAAGCTATAGTCTATACTAGCACACTCATTTTGCAATAGTATAGATGGGTGAATGCTCGAGAAAATATAACTCATGTGCAGGTAAAGGAAGCCTGAATGCAGAGGGCTGTGGCAAGAGATGTTACATTCGAAACGTAATCTGAGTTAATGTTACATTTGAGCAAAATGCTTAATGCGATGCTCAGTATTGGCGTTAAAGTTAAAGTTAAAGTAATCGTTAACATAACTCCAGATTTAAAAGAACTATTTCAGCCAAGGGGTCTTTTAATATACAACATATGGGAGAAATTCCCTACGAAGCAATCAAATTTCTCCAATAGTTTTCATAAGATTCCCAACTAGAAAATGACCTTGTATTCAAACTTATTTTAGTAACTTACCTGAGTTTTCTCCATTTACTTCTCATTGCTGTTTTTACTTGTCTATATGTAAAATTACTTGGTGCTTCTTTTCCTTATTATTTTCAAGCAATATCTGTTTACAATTACCTAAAAGTAGCTAGTAGCTCTCTGTGTCAATTCCCCATCAGTGAAACTGCATTGAAAGATCCCTTTGGTAAATACAAATATTGACTCTGCTAGGTCTGAAATGTCACTACCAGTAGTGTTCAAAGATTGCATTTTTAGGGGGGACAGAATGGATCTAGGGAGGGAAATAGGGGTAGAGCAGGGGGTAGTATCAGGGGGCATATGAAGAGTTATCTTCCTATGTTGGTAAAATTTTGTGCCTCAGGTGGTTTGAATCAAAAGAAATGTACCCAAAAAGACTCCTCTTATTCTGTTTTGTTATCCCCTGTCTAGTAACAAAAGTCTCCTATAGGGGGAATCCTAGTTCCACCCTTGTAGTGAAAGTGGGTTTGGAGGTTAGCCTCAGAAAATTTTTCTAAGGTCATGCCCTTCAAAATGTTGGCCCCTTTTGTAGGTGTCATTCAAGAGTGACAACAGGAAGCTAATCCCTTTTTGGTACCAGTTGCATTGCAGATTGGATCTTTTCTCAGACAATCTTTTTGGCACTGGACTTTTTCCATGTTACTTTGATAATCTTTCATGATTGTAGGTAATAAGTAATTCCTATTATTATGCCTTGCTGTCTAGGCTCTCTCACCACCTTGAAAGAAAGTGGACCTACAGGAATATTGTCAGCATTTGATCCAATTTTCAGTGTTGTTATGTAAGTAGAGAATAATCCTAACAGAAAGATTTTCAGCTCTATAAATATGATGCCAAATATCATCATGATTTGCTGCACTTGTTTTGAAATATTATTCTGGTAGCTTTTGCTTGGCCATCAGTTTGTCCACTCATCCTTTGGTGAATATGCAAAAAGAGACTCTTTTTATATTCTTTATCTATACATTTAATCACTTTTTTATATCAGAGTTTCAAAATTGTTTAAATTCACCATATCAGAAAATGAGGTTCTTGGTTATTTTTGATCAGATTCTAAAGCTTTCATTGTGTTTTTACATCAAATTGTACTTTAGGCACTTCCATGAATTGTCTGTTGAAATTAGGAAAAAGGCATGGATTGAAACATACAAAGGTAAATTAATTATTGTTTAAAATTATATGAACAGTAAAGTTTATAAGGCTCCTATTGAGAGATTTGCTACCAAAATGTTTCTATTGAGTCTTGTTTAGTAGAAGATTTCAGATTTGTTTTTGCAGTGAAATACTAAACCTTCTACATTAGAACTGTAAAGATTTCATTATATCTTTAAAAAATTGTACAATCTAAAGTCAAGTTTTGAATATGTCATGTTTATTTATAATCTGCTGCTGCTGGGACTCAGTAAATGTGAGGATGCTCTAACATTTGGTATATATAACTTTGGCTAGTATTTATGTAGTTGCAGTTGATGCTAGTCTGCTAAAAGTCAATTGATTTAAGGGGGAGGGTGCTATCCATGGTCAGTGCTAGACTATGCTTTAAGCTAGCAAAATAATTTGCAATCTGCTCCACCAGGCAAAGTAGCACAAGGTTTAAATAAGTGCTTAGAATTATGATAGAGATCACAAAAGACTTTCAGAGTCTGTCAAAGTGAGTACATCCAAACACATTTAGTTTCTATGAATGTGAAGAAATTTCTTTGCTAGGTTGACATTGCATTAAAAATTTATTTAATGTTGTCTTGAAGGCTAATAATAGTACAATTAATTGATTGTTTATTGAGTACTTGCAAAGCATAAATTGCCAAATATAAACCTTAAAATGTGCTATTTTGATCAGAAGCCAGCCAACATTTAATGAAGCTTCATTTGAGAATTAAACCATATGGTGATATTTTTGATTAAGCATGGCTGCTTTTTTATTTCAGCATTTTCACAGCATATAAATGAGCTTTCTATTATCATTGACCCAGAAGGAATGGATTTTCAAGTTCAAAAGACCCACCTCTCAACTGTTAAGGTAGGAGTCATTTTGATCAGATATTTGATAAAAGGAATACTCTCTCTAGCTGCTGATTGTTACTACTATGCCCAAAGTTGCCTTTGGTTGACAGTGATCAGTGGTGCATGGCTGAGTACCAGAGTTTTCAACATCTGAACATTAAAATTCTTTTCTTTACTAACTTACTGACTTACAGCTAAGAAGTTATCATGTGGTTTGTTTCCTGCAGATGCTCTCTTACCTATTGGGTCAGTTGATGGAAGCATTTGAGGCTGAAGCAGCAAGGAGTAGCATAATGGCTGTTGAAGGGCGCAAGGTAGTTTGATTCTTTGTTTTGTAATTGTGATGATGCATTTCAGATAAAGTTATAGAGTTACTACAAGACTCAAATTTTTTTATGCCAATTAATCCACGCTTATTTTTCTTAAGGGGAGAAGCAAGCAAGCAGCGAAGAAGACTGTTCAAACTGGATGGGACTGGGACCACGAAAGGAATGAAGGCCTGCGAGCCATTGGACAGTTAATTGAGCTAGATGTTCATAGGCTTTGGGATCCTCCCGTAATCGAAGAGGATTTTGTAAAGTACGTATTACTTCCCTTTATTGCTTGTAGTTCATGTCCTCCATTAATTTACTTGTTTGTTAATTTATTCTTTCATTTGTCCTTCTTCAATGCTACGTTTTCCTTTATCATTACGTCAGTCAATCAATTCATTCATTAATTCGTAAATATATTGTTTCCTATTCTTCTATGAGCTGGTATATTTATGTTAAGCCTGTTTCCACATTTTCTTGATACAGCCACCATCACAAATTCAGAGTTATTTAGAGACGTAATTATTATTGGTATTATTATTATTATTTTTTGTATTCTCCAGTGTATTCACTTCTCTTTGCTACAAGTTATTGGAAAATGCATCAATCACAAAGGTGAAGGATACGAAGGACATTATATTTCATATTCTCGGAATCTTGATCAAGAAGTATGACCATGGGCTAAGTATGTCTCTTTTTTCAAGTTTTCTTATTCAGCTTTTAATCTTTGCGTCTAATCTAATAGCCTGAAACGATGTCATACATCCAAAGAAGGCAGATTGGCTAAGATGAAGTACTTTCAAAATATTACATTTGCAACATTTCTCTCTCGGTCTTGTCACGAATTTCATAGTCTTCAATTCTCTAGCAATGTAGCATTTCTCCGGGCATCAGAGCGGTAGGAGCATTTCCCGTTCAATTCTCAGACAAATGTTCTTGCTTCTCAATTCCATTTGAAGTTGTTGCAGAGAAGTGTCACTCTGGGATAACAGAAATAATTTCCTTTATATTGCTGCTGTTTTGTTGCAGATTCGTGGCTGGAACGAAGCTATTAGTTCACACATACATTCATCAGGGCATAACTAGTTTTCAGTCTCGTGGGATCAGTGGCTTAATTGATGTAGGTTGGGGTAAGGACAACTCCTCAGGACCCCAAGAATTTGAGGTTATGAAGGGGCACTAAGAGGATTTCAAGAGTCAAGTATTTTTTGTATTATTTAGTCTTTTTGTATTATTTTGTGTCCCAGTGCTACTGAATTCCAAAGGTCCCTGAATATATCTGTCAAGTCACTGCCTGGAATACTTCTCAGTTTTTGCTTCTAAAACATATTCTTCTTCCCTGCTGTCGATAAATTGATCTACTTTAGTGAAGTTTAGTAGGGGGGACAGAGGAGAGTTTTCCCTCTCATAAAGATTTTGTTCATGAATGTTGAATGGTAACATATTTTTGTCTTATATCTTATCATATATTTCTTTCTTATAGGTGCTAGTCTTAAGATCATCCAGCTACTTCAGCATTTTGAACACCTTGTAAGTCCATTGGCTCAAGCTGTCGAAATATTTGTTGTTCAGTTTGGAAACCAAAGAATTATAGCAGATATCATCAGGTTTGTCAGCTGCACCTTTCAGATTTCCCTTTAATTTTTAATCAGATAAGAGTCCCTGAACACTTAGGAAGTATAACAGAGTCACTGGCTTGTTCTGTATCCTTAACTGAGCTAGTGGTCTTGTCATTTCTAGGATGCATATCCTCTATTTTACTAGTGAGCATCAGATTGTCCCGTTGCAGCTTTGCCCCAACAAATTAGGTAGCATCCTCGAGCTCATTTCAACAAATCAAAAATTTGTTGCTACTAAAGGGATGTGATTTTTGTGGTCATGTGAGAATTGCGTCATAGAACATCTATTGTCATGTAAGTCTGAAGCGTTTAAGCATGCGCATCTAAAGCACGGTGTGATTGGCATTGCAATTGGAGTCAGTTTCAGATAGCTGCAGTATCATGGAAGGAGATGGAGAGATTTTGGAATTGTAAGTAAGTAAAGGTAGTCCCGTATACTTTCGTACGTAGGGGAGTGCCTGTTAGAGAGGACACTTATGCTGAGCCATCGGCATGTGAGGTCAGGTGGCCAGTTCCTTTCCTCGCCGCCTTTATCTCCCCAGTGTTCCCACTGGGTACCCATTTGCTGCCTGGTGAACAGTGAGCGAGCGTTGAGTCAGGGCATCGAGTCGGGCTCGAGCCGTAGACCTTCCGCATGGGAGGCATGCGCTCTTACCACTATGCTACCTCGCTCATTTTCGAATTGTAGCATTGCAAATGCAAATGATCAATGGGAATTGCTAAGAGAAACACTGGCGAACTTTCATTGTTACCGAATTTTAGGTTGAGTCTATTGAATTCTCTCGGCCTTCAGTTTTCATGCTCAATCTTGTGTATAAACCCACCATCATCTTTTAAATTTTTTAAAACCGTTTAACAAACGGCATACTTATACAAGGATTACATGCTGATTTCGCAACATGGAAATGATCGAAATTTAATGCACAAATCTTACTACAAATATACCCGTTTATTCACAAATGAACTGGGCCTATATGGTAAACTACACTGCTAGCCTCGTTGTGTTTAGCTTTAGAGCCATTCTCACGTGACGTACGTGATATCCAAAGTGAAAAATTTAGGATAAAAAGACTAAAATGCTAATGACTTGTCTGTGTGAAGCTGCATGTTGTAGCTAAAAACAAAATTCAGCACAAAATTGACGCATATGGAGCAGTGATGCACATGAATGAATTGTATTTTTAGAGAGATTGGTCGCATGGACTCAGCTGATCTGTCCAGAGACTCAAGTGGTACAAGATCACTATCACAGTTTATTGTTGAGTTAGCTGACAAGCAGCCTTCACATGTTTTGCCAAATATCAGTCTGCTCTTAAGCCATTTGGATGGTGATGTAAGTTTTAGAGACTGCTTTGATATCAATTTCCTCTGGAGATAGCTTTCCATTGCCATTGGTTTGTTTTCGGTCTTGCCTGTTTGTGTTTTTCTGCCTAACAACCCATCATATCTTCTTTTTTTCTGATAATGGAGCTTTTACACTCTGCTATGCTTTCACCTGGAGCTTCGTCGTGCTTTCAGAAAACATTTGCAAATAAAATTCTCTTTCCTTGACTTAGCTGAATGCATGAATGAATATTTATTTTTTATCTTCTACACTCAGCACTTTCTTGATAACCTATGAATCTTTGAATATCCATGTGCAATCCACAAAACTGTTCAGCACCTAGCACTGATGTGGTTGATCGATTTAGATAGCGCAACTTGTTTGTTCTAGTCATACTCAATGAGAAATGGAGTCCTCAGTGTAATAGGGGAAATAGTTGCTAAAGTTCTTAGTAGAGATGACTTGGATCCTAATATGAAGAACACACGTGAGAAGTTCCTGGATAGACTAGAGGTATGATTTACATAACACTTTTGCTTTGCGAAGTAGTAGGCACAAATAACTCAATCGCAGAGAAATTTGTAGCTAGTAGATTGTCTCACCAGGTTAACTGGAATTGTTTTTGTAACGCAAAGTTGCTTTGGCTATTTCTAATAAATTTTATGAGGTTATAATGGTGCTAATGGTACTAGTTATTTATAACTAAACATTTTTAGCAGTGATGAAACTAAATAGCTAACTGATGGATTTCAGAATTGCTGTATTGCTTTCTGTTTGATAAAGATCAACGTGTTTCTCTTGTTAGTTCTTTAGATAGTTCCTTTGTCGTATGAAAACTGTGTAGGAATATAAATCTGGAAGGATTGAAAGTTATATCTTGAAGATCGTCTATCATCGTGTTTTTGCATGTTTCTTGCAGGAACACCTGCACGATGTGCATGCTTTCGTCCGCAGCAAAGTGCTTCAAATATGGCATAGTCTTTGCTCGAGAAAGGTATCTTTCTATTTGTATGTAGATGTGATATGCTTTTGGTCACATTTCATGGAAACAAGTTGATTTGCTCGTCCAATGAGCCCTCAGCTATTGTTGCATTGCTCGCAAAATGGCCAGGGCATGTCATAACTTCTATCAATCTTATGAGATTTATTTCATATCTCAACGTTGTAACGTAAGAGGAATGTCTCACTAGTTACATACAAAGTTACTATTTTGAATAAGATCAATATATTTTTTTGTACAAAAACGAGTATTATATTGAGTGGAGGAGAAAATATTACATAAAACTTACCTCTTTTAATTCATCAATATAATGCATAAAATAGTAGCTCATTTGCATGATTCAAACATGCTCACTTGCAGAGGCCATGTTTGAAGGATTTTTAGCAAACTTTGCGTCGCTTTTTTCGATGCTATTTACATTGTGCCCTCTGCTTGTGCTATGATCTTGTGTTAAGATTTCTACTTATTAGAGGAAGAAGTGATTAGAGAGAAAATTGGTAAAGAAAAGGAATGAAGAAGAAAAGTGAAGTAGAAGAAACTGCCAAGCAGCCATCCCTGACGTTTTTCAGTATATTTTGATAGGTTTGAGAGCCTAGGTGATGAAGAATTATATCTGTTTACTTTTCAGGCAATTCCCTTGAATCGTCAAAGTCAACTTTTGGAACTAGTGATTGGACGTTTGCACGATAAATCAAGTCAAGTTCGGAAATATACCATACAACTATTAAAGGAATTTCTAATTGGCAATCCATTTTCTGCCAAGGTTTCGACTAATCGTTTATTTGTGATCAAACTGTAGTGATTGCAGCTACCTTTGTAGAAGATGTAATATCTTGAAGAAGATTTGCTTGGTATTTTTAGCCAATGTCATTTGATTTAACTCTCAGCCAGTAAGGAAGTCTTGTAGAAATACACATTTTTTTATAAGAAAATGAGGCTCAAATGGCTAAAATAATAAGAAAATCACGAGGCTCAATTTCCAAATTTCAGTGTTTTTATTGGCCAAAAATCGATATTTCGTCATTATTGCATTCAAAATGTAAGATAGAATTCAAATTCAAGTATACAATATTAATAACGAAAGCGTAAGCCAATTTAGCCAGATTATTTCAGTACAAGTTAAGAAAAAGTTAGGAAAATCTCAGGCTCAATTTCGGGAAAAGTTAAGAAAATTGAGGCTCAGGCAAAATGATTGTTTTCTTATAAAAAAAAGTGCATAATAGCTATATTCGGTTAAAGCGTACTCTCTTTACAATGTTTTTGTATTTGATAAAATAGATATTCCATAAATAGTTGTTGTCATTGCACAGCTGTTTATGATAAGTTTGTGTTTCTTTGAAATTCAGTTATCAGTTGATGAGCTGAAGAACAATTTAGAGCATGAAAAAGAAAAGCTTGATGCCCTTATATCAAATCATTCTGGTAACATTGGTATGTGTCATTATTTTTCAGAAAATATTCAATCACTATTGATAAGAAGTGCTCAATCATTCTTACCCTAAGGAACCGAATCGTCCAATCCTCGGTTCAATTTGACACTTTGCTGAAGCAAAGAAATAGATGTTTGCTAGCTCAAGCTTGTATAATGTGAAATATTTTATCAGGGATAAGCTCTTAATTTTTCTCGATTTTACCTCCGTTTCCCCCAATTCCTTGGGGCTTGGCGGGTGCCTCTGAGAAGACTTCAGTTCTGGCACGAGCATTTAGGACCAGATACCTCTCCTGACGTCACCAATGGCCTGCGTTAGGCCTTGAACCCAACCGTGTTGGTCTGAGTCGAGTGCATTACCGCTAGGCCACGGCTGCTGGATAAGCTTTTATGATTCCTGTAAAATCGCCCTTTTCGGAAGGCTCGAGAAGATATACTGTTCATCTTTTACTTGATTCTGTGAGCTTCTATTACTTCTATTATATTTCACAGCACAAGCATCCTCATAACGTAGATGGCCGATATTATTGCCACACTAAGCATCCCAGATTGTAAAGATGTTTCGTTGTAAAAATTATTTGCTTAGTTTTCGTTTTTAATTTTATTTTTTATAGAAAAAGTTGATAAATGGGTGGAAATTGCGCCCTGTCTCTTTGAAGTGCTAAAGGACGGCAGTGAAGAGATCAGCAATTGCTCTTTGACCATTGAAGATGATGCTGAGATTGAAGAAGTGATGGATAGCATATTGAGAAGTTTTTATGAGAAGTTGGCCGCCGGAAAGTATAGAGAAGCTATCTCTGTGTATGAATACGCCGAGAAGCGATGGCCAGAGCATTTTTGTGCTTCAGCAGTAGATGAAAATGATAAAGAGAGGGAAATTTGCGATGAAAATGAAGACAAGTAATTTATTTTATTATTTATTTTTAAGGATAAAGCTCGAGGGATGATATTTGCATCAACTGAACATTAGCTCCTCTTTCTGTTAACGTGATGTGATACCATGCTTGGGATTGTTTAAGTTACTTACATTTTGTTTTGAATAAAATGAAACGAAAAATCATAGAGACCTGCGAATTCTCAAAGTTAGGCTAGAGTATGCAAAGAGAGGTTTTCACTTCTATGGTACCAAAAATTGGAATGAAATTCCTAACAACATTCGAGAACAAGAGTCACTTGCTCTCTTTGCAAAAGCATCTTAGAGAATGTCTTTTTTGGCCCTTTTATTGTAGTTAAATATTTTTATCTTGCTGATAAGTTTTTTTTGTGTTTAAATGAATGAAATGAAAAAATTAAATTCACAACTTCTCACACTATTGGCCCCTTCGGTAAAACATACCGATAGACAGAAAATGTCTGGCCGACTCCAATGATGACCTGCTCGCCTTCAAGATCGGCATTATTTTGCTTACCAGTTTTGCCTCTGAAGTCAGTATGCTGAAGAAGTTCAGTTGTCTGGTCGGCAAAACCGGCCTAGGCATTCATCTAGGCAAACAATTTGCTGAAATTAACATTTCAGACCAGTTTGCAAACTGTCTCTTGTCATCGGCCCTCATTTTACCCACAATGCAATTTTATTGTAGTTAAATATTTTTATCTTGCTGAAAGGTTTTGTTTGTGTTTAAATATTAAATGAAATAAAAAGAAAAATCCTGTATTTCATTTGACACGAAATGCATAGAGTCTTCTGCAGACGCTCTAATTGTTTGAAAAATGCGAATCATGTAAGGCTTAAATACTTTCATTTCGTAAACCTGGTATGTGCATAATTAGCAGATCAGAAGCTAGGAAGGCCAAAGCAATGTTTGTTGTCAGGCCAAGGGAATGTTTTTTGTCACATATCACTTCACAGTGATTGGAATGTTTCCTTATGGCTCATTTCTTCAGGTGTCAAGATGAAGCAGAGCTTGGAGAGGATGAAGAAATTGCAACTATAGATAAAGATCTGCGAGTTAAGATGGCATTATTCGAAGGAATATACAGAAGTATGTTTACATTGTGTATTGTAGTGAATGATTAGAGATCTTGTTTTATCAGCTGTCAATCTAATTGAGAAAAAAGTTGAATAGAATTTGGGAAGATATGAGATGGGAAGCCAAAACACATAAAGATTGGAAGTAAGGATAGGGAATAGGAATTAAATGATGGGAATAGAAAGCAGGACGTATGTCATGTTAGGGAAGTGTCAGGGAAATTCATTCCCTCATAAAAATGTCATGGAATTGTCTGGGAAATATGGTCCTTTTTGCAATTTCAGGGAAATGTCGGAAATCTGACCCTTTTCACTGCCATCCTAGAACGGCACAACATAATATCTATCCCTTACATCTGTCCCCCTAGTATTCATCTCTTAAATCTGCCCCCCAAGTAATCATCTCTTAAATCGGTCTCTGGTGGTAACATTGAAGTACTCAGTTCCTAAAGTTTTTCTTCTATTGGATGACACTTACAATGAAACATGTCAGGGAAAGAGGGATATTTACTTGGGAATTATCAGGGAAAGCCATCTTCCAGATTTAGCAGACACCCTGTGAAGATCAAAATTTCGAACAAAAAGATAGAAGTTTGAAAGAGAAAATTAAAGAATTGAAATAAGAAGACAGGCAATATAATAGCACAGTATACTTAGAATAATCCAGTTTCGGATAATCCGGATTTTCGGATATTCCGGATTTCTTCCATACTAACAAAATTTTACATAGTAAAAGATGCTGATTATTTAGGATTTTTTGAGAGGTGATTCCGCTTTGTTTGGATTTTCCATCAAATGCAGATTGCCAAAACGCTCGAAGTTGTCAAAATGTCATACCGATATTGTGAAACAACCCTCTTCTGAGGAGACAGAACGCACCATATCTAGGAGATTTTTCCATAACCATTACGCTAACTGACAGTTGTTTTTGTGGGAAGTTTTTGTTCATTAAATTTATACTTTCCTTGTTTCAACTCAATTTATAACAATTAATGAATTTATTACCAACATATTGCTGGAATTCATAAGAAGTGTTTCAGTATGGTTCGTTTCGAGCTGTACTTACATTACTTCAACTCCTTCATTCTACCTTGCAAAATTCACCCTCCTGTTCATCCGCTTAATCCGGATGTTTCGCTTACTCTCGATCGACCCGGAATGTCCGGAATATACAGTATATCATATCTTATCATCATCATATATTTGGTATTTAGCCTTGGTTTGCTAGTAGCTTATTTAAATACAAATAAAGATCAATTTATATAACATTTAAATATACTGTTAACTATAGTATATAGGAAACTGAAATATTAAATATTACTAAATATATATCTGAAGGAGTATCATGGATTATATGAATATGAGTATATGGGAAGATAAGAAAAATGAGAAATAAGATTTAATTAGAACGAGATGCTAATTGTACATTGGAAATTTGATGATTAAAAGACATTGAGATTTAATTGATTTAAATATGCAAAGCATAAAATGAATATCCTCAATTTTCTCAAAACTTAGTCTCTTCTGCTTCTTTTTCTCTTTGCTTTTTTGTTTTTAAAAGTTTATGAGGAAGTTTTTTCTGTAGTAAATTTGAGGATAAAATCTTACTAACAGTAGAAGCTTGTTGATATTTTCTTTGCTTCTCATAGAATTCGAAGAAGTGCAGAAGATTCAAGAGGAAGAAGAAGAAGATCAACGTGATGGAACTGAACAACAAGCACCTGGGGAGCCTGATGAACTAAAGAAGCAGCGTGTGGTTGTTAAATATCTCGAGGTATTGATTTCTTTGTTACCCAGCTGAGTGATTGATTGATTTTTTCATTGATTGATTGATTGATTGATTGTTCCTTGATGTATCGATTGAGCAGCAGTTCGATTGGTGGATTGATGTGTGTGTGTGTGTGTTTTTTGTGTGTGTGTTTTTTGTGTGTGTGTGTGGGTGAGTGCATAGGAGTGTGCTTGTGTGTTTGTGGGTGAGTGCATAGG
>WIPJ01000516.1:191238-217693 GCA_018155075.1 Cassiopea andromeda
ACCTTGGACGTCCCACTTGTATGGGAGGTAACGTGCTTTTCAATATTTGTGTGTGCGTGCACACGCGTGTCTGTGTCTAATACAACTGCACACACAGACACACACACACACACACACACACACACACACGCACGCACGCACGCACGCACACGCACACACAAACATCTACGTATTTAGGTGTCTGTGTATGTTTGTATTGCAGTGTTTTCTTGAGATTTTTCATTTATCGAAGAGCAGCTTTAGTGCCTTTTTGAAGTGAAAATAATGCTATCTATTCTTGAGTTGATTGTGAATTAAGTGTGTGCTTGAGAATCTTTAATGCATGTAAAGTGTTTGTTGTTCCTTCCAGATTGAGTGATGAATCGATTAAAGTTAGGCAGACTACAGTCACGGTACTGACTCATCTCATCTTGAATGACATGGTCAAGGTTAAGGGGCAGATATCAGAAATGGCATTCTGCTTGGAAGATCCAGAAAGAAGAATATCTGACCTAGCAAAACTATTCTTTACAGAATTTTCTCAGAAGGTAATCATGCCGTCCTAGATTTCCATATTTTTGAATAAAAATCAATTTCTCAAGATCTGTATCCAAAAAAGATTAACACTGATATTTGGAGAGAATCTTCTAGAAGTTTGCACTTTTTGAATCTTGAGCTATTTGGATTCTTAATGATATTGATCTTACAATTAATGTCGACTGTCAATAGATTTAAAAATGTTTTGAAATTCCACTGACTAGATCATTTTTGAGAATAGGCTTGCATTGTTTTATGCTAAATGAATTGAGGTTTTTCGTATTATTATTTTATGATTTTTGTGATTGTTTATTTTTACATATTGTACGAGATTTTTCCGAGCGATATGCCTCTTTTGTATGAATATCTTCAAAAATCTATGTCTTATCTGGATTTGATTATGAAAGCAATGGAGCTTAGATCTTTAACAGAAACTTTCACGTGCCATTTCTTCATCATTTAGAATATCATATCTCGCTTGTTTTTGTAGGGTAATGCCCTGTACAATGTGTTACCTGATATAATCAGCAGATTGTCTGACACAGAATGTGGAACAGATGAAGAGAAGTTCCAGCGCATAATGGAGTAAATTTAAGATCCATGTATTCTTTTGTCATTCTTCAAGCCTGGGCAACCTTGGTGTTTTTGCATAGTTTTAATTTGATTTCATATTCCTAGAGTCGATTAAATACAGCTCATTGAAGGAAGGTGATGTTTACATATAGGAACTGATCTATATATACTTGCTTTTAGTTATGAATACTAGTGGTATTGGGAGGGGTGGAAAAGTGTTAGTGCATAAGTTGACCACAAAATTTTTCCATGCAGCATGAAATTTATAGTTGATTAATGTATAATGATATTGATTTTAATTACATCTGAAAAGAGGATGACTGTGTAATAGAGGAAACTTTGTATGCAGAAAATAGAAATTCTTTGCTTCTTTAGGTATTTGTTGCAGTTCATTCAAAAAGACAAGCAAGCAGAAGCTTTGGTTGAAAAGCTTTGTCACCGTTTTAGAGTAACAAGGTAATTATCCTTAGGAGATAAAGGACAACAGATGTTATGTTATCCTTTGGCTGTTCTTTGCTTCTTCAGTATTACGGGTTGTGGTACTGGGCTTATTAAAAATACTTTGTACCTGCGAGCGCACAGCTGAGCACAAAATGTGCCTGCAATTATAATACGATTTAACTGATAGAAAGGCAAAAGGAAATTGCTGATTTGCTTCTAATTAGGTTTTAGTTTTATTAAAAGAAGTTGCGTCAATGCAGAACACAATGCAATACATTCAATCGTTTTTGACACTTAAAGGGGACCGGCAATGACAAAAAAGTTTTGCTAATTCCAAAGATATTGATATTCATTATAGCAAATGAAAAATTAAATTTATTATATCGCAGTCATGTTTTTATTGACGTTTGGATTCCTTGATTTGCGACTCGCGGGAATATTTTTTTCCACTGTGATGGCATCACCTCTGACATCAAAGATGAACATTGAAAGTGTCGAAGACAATGATTAGCAGAATTAGCTGTCTGAAGCATACAGTTGCCCAGAGTAAAGTTGCATTGCTAACAGCAGGAAGAAATTAAAAAGAGAGGAAGGTAGACAGAAAAACTAGAGTTGTACTACTTTCCACAAGACCCACTAACAAGCAGCTTAGAGTGTATCCAGCGCGATACCAGCAGGGGCGGATCCATAGCTGGGCTTTGGGGAGGGCATCTGATTCATTTTATTGTTTTTTTCATGTGAGAAATTTCTTAGGACAGTTGTTTGCTATAGGGACAACTACTGTTTGAGGAAGCATGGCCCCATGGCCCCCCTAGATCGGGGTAGTAGATACGGGCATATATGAGGAAAAATAAGGAAAACTGTGTCTCCTTCATATTGATGTACAATTTTACATTGAAATTGGTCAAATTCGATGATTTACAGCTTTTCTTTATGGTATTCCTAAGGAAGCACACCAAGGAAATATGTGGCACATAGGCCATATAATGATGTAGTGGGTATACTGTACAGGACATATCGTAGAAAACTGGGAAACTCCTGTCTCCTAGTGAATTAAAAGATTTTTTCCAACAAGGCCAACCAATCTTCAATAGAAATATTGATAAGTTTTGCTATTTTTCCTATGGTATTCTTAAAGAGACACGCCATGCATATAAGGACACTTTTACCATACAGAGCTTTGGAGTACACTCTTTTTATAAGAACAGTTTTATAAGAACACTAACCTGAAATTTGATGAAACATTAACAACAAATTAAGAACAAGCTAGAACCTGAAACACTGTCGTAAAACGTATATTTGGACAAGGATACATAACCTTGCCACTGACATACGGTCATGAAATATGCTTTCCTTATTAGCCTGAAGAGAATTGATAACCTTATCGTTTCTCCTCTTTGATTTTTGCGATTTAGCTGCCCATAGCGAAACTAAATACTTTGTTAACATTGTCTACTTATTCATGCCTGTAAAGATAGGGATTCTTTCCAGCAAGGTCGACCATTCTTCGTTAGAAAAGTCGACAATTTTCAGTTACTCGTGTCTTCTTGAGAAGAAAAAATATATCTTCCAACCAAATCGATTATTTTACTTTAAACAAGTTGATTAGATGGTCCCTTGCAAATCAGTGATTACTGAAGAGTCAACCTCTTGAAACATTTGAAAATGAAATGATAAATTTCAATACTTCTCTCTTGGCATTCCGATTACTGGTTTCTCCCTGACCTGGCAATCTTTCAATGATGGATTATTGCCATGAATTTCAACTTATCATTTGTGATCAACATAAAAAGCCTGAACAGTAGAAAGTTTCAAAACCACATGAAGATTGTGCGTGCAGATATTCTGAAAGTAAACTTTTGTGCCTGCGAGCGCCGTGGTGTAGACCTTATTTGAAATTTCAGTACAGGATGTTGGAAAGCAAATTATGACAACAAAATTAGTTGTCCTTGGAGATTTTTTGACTTGAGTGCTCACTTCGGGCTGCTGTCTTTCCTGTTTTCGCATTGTCTTCTATCAAGTTCTGATATCAATTACATATCAGAGTGGGCAAATGAAATGAAGAAGTGTAATTCTCTGCAGCTGATTTTAATTGCTTTCAGAATATTCATTAAAGCCCTTGAAAGTCTAGTATTTCCCTCTTGTTAGGATCTCCATCATGTGAGCATGACATAGGACCTTTTATAAATACAACATGATTTACAAGAAGCATGCTTAGGAGTGGAAGATACAGAGGTAGTTAACTGGAGGGTGAGAAATGTTTTTTGTAGAAGTTCTCTATCTTTAGTTAGCTGTACACGCATCCAGTCAGTCAGATTTGGTACTTTCTTGAATGCATGATTCACAGCAAAACTATATGAATTTATTTTTCATAGTACACCAAGACAATGGCACGACTTGGCTTATTGTTTGTCACAATTGCCTTTCAATGAAAAATGCTTTAAGAAATTACAAGAAAATTTTGTGTGCTTCCAAGAATCATTGTCTGATGAAAAAGTCTTTGAAAGTTTCAACAGCATAATATCAAAATCAAAAAAATTCATTAAACAGGATTTAAAGGTATTAATTATTCTTTGATTTCTTCTTTTTTATGGTGTGAGTGCTTTACTTATGGGAGCTCATGCAGCAAAGGGAAGGATGAAAGGTATTGGGAGTTAGCTTGGACAAGCATTAAGTGAAATATGGGGAATACCTAGAGGAAATGATGAAAGAAAATGATTTGGAGATATAAACAGATTCAAAAGGATATTAAGAAGATAAGATTGGAGATAGGAAAAGGGAGACAATTTTTAAAAGTAAAAAGTAGTGGGTGAGAGTACTAGCAAGGAAGCCCTTTGGAAGCACAATGGCCAATAAGAAATTGGGGCATATTCTTCTTAACTCTCACTGGTTCTTCCTCTACTTTCCTCAATATAGCTTCTTCTTTCTAAAGGTGATTGTTGAAGAATTTGAAGAAAAGGTCTTTGAATGCCACAACAAAGCTGCAGATGATGAGGCAGGGTTTCAACGAGTTGCAAAAGCATCTCAAAAAGCAGCCATGAGGAAAAACAAGCAAAAAATCAAAGGTAGCCAGTCTTACAATCTGTCAGTAGGTTTTTGTGAAATGTGATGCTATAATTTGTGTTTCATGTTCAGTGAGGAGGAAATTTTGTGTTCAAGGGTGTACATTTCAGTTTCAGCAAAAGGTGGAATTTTAGAAGTGTGCTACCATCCTTTTTCAATGCCTTTCTCATTTGTTTCCTTCACATTCAGTTTGAGCTATCTTGCTACTGATGTAAACTTTTAAATATTTTATGAGATGGTATAAACCATATTATCAAAGACTTAGAAATCTTAAAATGACATATTATTTTGTTGACATATGCAATTTTTTGTCATTATGTGAAATTGATATGGTACATTATATTATTTATGAGGTCTAAGTTATATTATTTTCCAGCTGAACCAAAGAGAAAAACCAGGGGTCTAAACAGGGATGAGTCAGACAACAGTGATGCAGATAAAGAAAACAGAGAATTTAAAACACCAAGAAAAGGCAAGATAAAATCTTCATCAAAGTCTACAAACAAGAGAAAGAAGACAAAAAAGCCATTAACTTTTGTAGATGATGATGAAAATGATGAAATAGAATTATTTAGTGATGTCTAACAACTATCAGTTGTTTGGTGCAAAAACTAAATATTGTAAAAAGTATGGTAGTATGATAAACTTTTTATATATCTGATCTTAATTGTAAAGTATTGTTTTTAAGATTTAGCTGATAATGTTGCATCATAATTTTAATGTTTCATCTTGTAGCTATCTATAGAATTATTTTACTTTCCAATATCATTGTTACTTTTTATAGTACTTTTAACATAATAACTATTAATTGAAGGGCCTTTTATAGCAAATTAGCCTCAAAACTAGTATGATTTTCTGGCTGATACAAAATGCTAGCAAAGCAAGGCTTGCAAACACTAGATCATTTCTAAAGTCCTACTAATAAAACTTTTATACTAACGCAATTGATTCAGACTGAATTTCAATTTGCATAAATCAAACACTACATCTTAATAGTGATACATTCATCATCATACATACGTCAAGCGTAAATGACATCATAGCTGACATATTTGCTAAGTTTACAATATACAAATAGCATCATGGAGTATTTTGTCTTGATGACCTTTTATGGTACATAGTGCTTCCAGCTCTGTATGCTAACACATGGTGGTAAAAAGATGTCCTAAAATCCCACGTAAAGTCAGGTACAGAAGCATTTGAATTCCCTTATTGTTTTATCCATCTCTCACTTTTGTGTTTGTCGAGGAAGACTATCATACTCTGAAAAATCCTCTTGTTTTACTTTTGAAATTGTATAATAATCTGCAAAAAGGTTAAGTTATATTTTGATAATATTCGCATGCTAACACCTGTGTAACATAATCAATAAATGCTAAATACCATTGAAATTTTGGTGATTTACATGAAAACTGCTCTCTATTCCTTAAACTTTAAAGAATAAAAGAGCAGTTTTGCTTTAGTAACAGTATGAAGCTTAACCCTTTAAATTAACAAGTTTAAGCTTCATGCTGTTACCAGTCATTTTCAAACTGGTCACACCAACATCCCATTCCTTAGTGGCACTGGCCACACCCATTAACCTGATAATCTCAGATGTGTTGTGCCATAATGCTCAGTGCACTATGATTGGTATAATAAGATTGCAGCATCATTATAAACATACACCTGTCGAGTTTCAGCATTAAAATGCGTGAGAAATTTGCTAATTTGGGTGGGGTGTTATACATTTTCAGATGGGATCATAGGCAAGTGGGAATATGGGGTCATTCCATATCAAATCATCAGAACTTGTAAACAATTATAACCCTACCTCTCAGAATGGCCTCAAATTTGGTTTAATGATAGATATCTATAAGTTAGATATCAAAGTATCTATAACTTAGAAATCAAGATTTCAATTAGTTTGTAATCTAAAGGTGGAGTAAGTAAATCTACTATTTGTGCAGAAATCGTGTGTACTTCTCTCCCATGCGTGTGAGCACGAGGATGTCCAAAATTGCTTGTGTCACGCAAAATGCGTAATACTTGGAAAGTCTGTAAGTCATCAGCTAAAAACCTAGCACTCAACAAGATAGTTATCTAGAAAGGTTTCTGCCTTCTAGCTATAAATTGACCTCTTGGATGATGACTTAAGTCAAATTTCTGGCCAATGAAAGGATACAAACTCCTACAATTCCAGAAACCAAAGCGCCTGCAAGGAGAAAATTGCGCGTGCGGTATTTTCGCAAAACAATCTGCGTTCTACTTCCAACTTTGTCAATATTCTCTTGCACCATTTTAGGCTCTTATCTTCTTGCAAACGTTGAATCGAATTTACAAAAATTGTCTGTTCTTTATTTCCTACCAATGCTTCAATCTAATGGACTTTTACTGGACACCTGAATGGCCTAGCAATAAAATGCCTCGATTTGATGAGGGCTCCTTGAGCCATTGCCTCGAATGGAGTTGACCATCCTCTCATCATTGCCTCATCTTACAATTAGGCCAGCTGTACTTTCATTCTTAGCCCAGGAAAACCAAGCAGTTTAAAGTGACAATCATAATTAATGGAAACTTTTAGAACCCACTGTCGTATGGGATCTGAGCAGGGACGGTGCTATGGGGGATGTGGGAGTTCATGATTTTCAGTCCGTGGACGACACCCCCCTGGACTGAAAATCATGAATTTACTCGACAGATTTGAGATTTTCAGCAGTCTACTCGGCAGACAAAGCACCTGTCCCACCGTGTGCTTCATGTCGCCAACATAAAAGGCCACAGTTGCTAGAGAAAGACACTGTATTTGTTTAGGTTGCAAGGGAGAGGTCGATTTGCGTTATTTATGAGGTGTATCAATCTCTGTACATGGACGTGCAGGCGCATTCAGGAAATACTCTGGTGCACTACTTTTCTTTTTCGACACAGGCACACGTTGCTGTTTTCTTCACAAATTGATGATGGAATAGCATTCTGCAGCTAGTAGCCAGGATGCTTGGCGCAGAGCTTTCTTGGAGTATCAGAATTCGGCTCAGTCCATCACTTTTACATTTGCCTAAGTGGACTCTCTTACGATTAGATTTATTTTTTTAAAATCAAGCTTTTGAGTTTTTCAAATTCATGCAACACATATTGGAAGGCAGGATGATGTATTCCATCCCAGAATGAAGATCAATCATATAAACAAACTTTCCTACCACACAAAGGGGCATTTTCTCACGTCCTAGAGAGAGTGATTTAAAGAACTTTTCTGGGGACAAGCTCCCAGACTCCCAAGTCTCTCTTGACGAAGTGGATACCACTAGATTTTCTCATCATTTTCACATTTGCCTGACTAGGCTTGCTAGCAATAAGATTTCTACTTTCAAGACCAAAGTTTCGTCTTCCATATTCGTGCAAAATGGATTGGTAGTTGAGGTCATACTTTCCATCCCAAAATGAAGGTCAATGATGAAAACATGATTTCCTACTACACAGAAGGGCATTTTCTGACTTTCTAGAGAGAGTAATCCTAGGAAACTTTTTTCTGGAGGCAAGTCCCCAGATCCCCAAGTGTTTTTCAAAGAAGTTGATACCTTGGTACGTGAAAAGTGCTTCTCTATCGATGACCTACAATTGAAAAGCAGTTGGCTTATACAGGCCAACTAGGGGCCCTGGAGGTCTAGCTTCCTACCCTTTTCAAGATAGGAATGAAAGTGCCTTTTTGTAGTGCTCTCTCTTTTCAAAAAGGGCGTTTTCCTAAAATGGAAAAGGCTTGGTCGAAAACATTTTCTGGGGGCTTCGCCCCCGGCTCCCCGTTTCCCTTTTCCTACCGTGATGAGAAATGGCAATAAAATAATTTCCCTTCAGAAGTAATGAGATCAGTAAACCTCCTTTAGTATTTCCTCCACTTTCGAATCTGAAAAAAGTATTCGAAGGCCATTTCTTTTTCGACAAGTTTTAGCTTTAATTCGACTCCTGCCCTCCAAAATTGCTAGTTGTGCGTCTTATATAATTTGAAAAATGGTATTAAAGCAGCTTTGGCTTATAAAATTTGAGTTCAAATTCCTTACTCGGCAACTGGAGACCTGACACTCCCCCCAAGAATTATTTCTAGGACCTCCCCTGGATCTGAGGCTTGTTCGATGATAATGTAGATGGAGAGTTTTCCAATGGTATCTTTCATTTCGATACTTGAACATCGAAACATCACTTAAACTTGGAAATAGCAGTTCTTACTTTCATATTTTTTAAAATTTTGCAATATTTTGACTTCGCTTATAGGAAAGCACGTTCGCTCCTCTCTCAAGAAAAAGTTAACTGTTGTAGCCACAGAACAAACAGCATTAAAAATGGCTCACAAATAAGGCCGAAGTATAACAGAGCCTCATTTAAGTTAAGTATGTACCATGTACGTACTACAATGAGAAAGAGATTTCCACAAGAATTGGTCTCGCATCACATGCATTCAACAGACTGAAGAACATCTGGAAGTCGTCGACCTTGCAGACGAGCACGAAGCTGAAAATCTATAAATCGAATCTTCGTTCTGTCCTCTTGTACGCCTCGGAAACCTAGAGAACAAGCAAGAAGATAGATAGCCGGCTAAGAGACTTCGAAGGAAGAAGCCTCCGCAGAATCCTCAGACTCCGATGGGAGCAGCACGTCACCAACAAAGAGGTGAGCAGACCCACAGTCATCAACTGCATTGTAGAGGAAGTGATGTAAAGGCGTTGGAGGTGGTTGGACCATATCCATCGGATGAGCAAGTTGAGACATACACACATCGCTCTTCGATGGACGCCACCAAGAAAAAGGAAAAGAGGCAAACCAATGGGAACATGGCGAAGGACCATCAAGGAAGAGATGAATAGGGCGGACAAGACTTGGAACGAAGTCAACTTGCTCGCCCATGACCGAGAAGGTTGGAGAAGAATTGTGCGCGCCTTGTGCTCCACTGGGAGCGAAGAGCATTAAGTGGTAAGTTTGTACCTGTGTATATTTCATGATCCAGTTTTAATGATGGTGTAAGAATAGAAATGCTCATACATTAATTTTACTATGAAACATGGAAATAGAGGTCATGGAAAAGCAAGAAAGTGAAGAAAATCAAATCAAATTTTTTGCACGCATGACCTGAGGAGAGGTAAAGTGGCTTTTTTATTTACTGACTCATGACCTGTTGGTAAGTTCATAATTTATGTGAGAATTATAGATAGCAAGAAGGGAATGTATACGAGAATACGTTTTCTTTCGATGCAGGATCCGTAAGGAAGGTTGGCTTGCCTGGTGCAGACATATAAAGTTGTTTCAAATGACACGCGACAATTGGTAGAAGACATCAGGAATCCAACCGTAAGTACTGCATAATTATAAACATTTCTCCCAGTGCACTGAAAAGATCTTTCTTTGCAAGGCTAAAAATCTTTGAAAAGCCTGGGAAAATGAAAATGATGATGGGAGACAATTTCCTCTACTATTTAATGAGAATCAAATTTAAATGAAGTATTTCCAAATGGTAGGAAAGGGGCAAAAAAGTGGAGAATTTTATGATTGGTAGCCAGACCAAATCCGAGTTGTTAAGGTAGATACTTTTAACTTATACTAGCATCGGGAGTTGTCAGCATAACTACATCATGGCCTTGCTAAATGTGGACATGAAGGAGGTACACAGGTCCAAAAGTATTGACGTAAATCATAAAACATTCAATTCAATTTTAGAAAAGTAAAGCAATAGAAAAAAAGAGTCTTTTTTTGGGAATCGAAAACGAAGCAGCAAACAAATTCTTGTCGCTCTCTGGAGAACACTCAAACGCTATAATTACCAACCTTTGAAAAGAACCGGGAGAATTCTGGAGCCTTTGCCCGCAGGAGGGCGAAGGCATATTTCAGCGAGAGGGAATAACGATTATAAAAACATAAATTCCCCATCAAGTATCAAGGGGTACCAGCATACTGATTGTGAAAGAAGCTCTCTTGTTAATAAAAGACTTCATATTCAAAAGGGCTCTACTGAACTTCAATCGTTGAGAAAGAAATTTAAGCAAATTATGTAAAGTGGTGGTGTCAGAAGAAAAAATCTGGGGGCTGGGCTAGTGCTGCCTAAAATGCGACATCAGCGACCGAAGCCAAAGAATTCTAACGAACAGCACCTAATGCATTGATTAAAAAAAACTAAAAGAGGTCATGGAGATTATAAATGTACTGATAGTGCATAGAGTAAAATCGTAGAGGGCTACAACCCCTCAAGTCCACCCCCTGGTAGAGCCATCCCTGTTATAGTATGCGTAGTTTCGATGTTTACGTTCGTAGAAACAGCTTAAAAACACAAGAAACGAATGATATCAAGACGCATATAATTTTGATATGTGCGTATAAAAGACAATTGTAGGTATATAATAAGAATAATGAATTATACAGACTCAACTACAATATATCAAAAGATGAGATGCTTGCATGGAGCGGATCGTTTCAAGTTCTCCCCATCCCCTTCTGGTACTACATTTCTGCTGTTCTTTCATGAAATTCCATTTTCTAGAGCGTTGAGAAATGACTGTATTTCTAAAATACTAATCCATCAAAATGATGTTTACATAGCAATATAGATACAAAAACTTAGATACATCATTATAAGATGTATTAAAATGACTAAGCATTTGTATATGACAAGTTCTACAGCGCATCAAATTCAGATTAGGTATTGCCGCGATCACTTTCTTGCATCTAAGACAGGCACGTAGACAGAGGTGGTTAGCGGGGGATTGTGCCCCATAATTCAAAGAGATTGTTTATAGAAGTCCCCTACACTGCCAATGTACTCATTGATTCCATATCCATTTACAGTACTGATAAAAAAATGAGATAGCATGTCTGTACAATTATAATTAAATATAAACTCAACAAAAGTTACTAAATGAATAAGACTTCATATCTTTGATCGTGTCTTTAATTTTATATCAGATACGTTCATGCATTGCTTTTCAAATTTCAACTCACCATTTAACCATGGAGACATAAAAACTGCATTCAGTGGAGATCACAAAATCTTTCCTCAGTGCAGTCTAGAACAGACTGTGCTGCTGTAACGTAACCCCGTCCTATAATATCTTAAGCCCAGCTTATACTACGAAAACTATGTCGGGTTCAACCCAGGTTAAGTGAACCCAGGTTGAGCTCGGGTTCAACCCACTTCTGGAGATCGGTCAGCTGAAGCTGGCTTCAACACAGGCTGGTTGCGTTTACACTACAGTAGAAACCCGCATAAAGAGCCTGGGATTGCTCTCGTATAATGGGTTTTATATTATGTAACTTAAAAATTCAATAGTAAAAATATTCATAGGCTGTTTGTGTACTGATAAATTTTCTGCAAAAAACAAAGCCACACACAGTTGCTATTCAAATACTACAGGAATCCTTAAAACTTTTTAAGAATTTTTCAGTCGCACAACAGATTACAAAATTATTAAACAAGTAAAGAAGTGTCAAGAATTCTTGTGCTAGAAACAGTGTTAATGTGTGCAGAGCATGCACTGTATAGAACAGTGATTTACAATCATTTTTTGCAATGCCTACTATCTTAGAAAGACTGATATTTTGGAACTTTGTTAAGAACCTTACAGGCTGACTTGAAAATACCAACCCATTGCTTAGGAACCTATCCACGCTGCCCAAGAAAAACCTACGTTCTTTTATGCCGGTTTCTACTGAACATCAAATCTCGTCAAAGCAAATTGAGACTGGGTTGAGCCCTGGTTAGTTGTCATATTGTAAACAGAGCATAAACAGCATAGCTTTTAATTGTTGTTTATTGGCACTTTTTTTATCCTAAATAAAGCCTTCAAATCTTGACCTCTCAACCCTATCAATCCGAAATACGCTCCACCCTTTTTGGTTTAATATACGATACAAGTGTTATTGTCAAATTTATAACAGTCTTACCAAACCACAAAATCAAAGGGATCGCAAGAACAGCAATTGCAACAGCAGGCAAAGTAACGACAATAACCACTCTGAACCAAGCAAATACCATTAGAAGAATTGAATCCTCCTCCTCAGATGTGCCGTACTTGTAATCATAAGCATATGAAGAACTGATGCTCGTGAACATTACCAGTATTGTGAGTGAGGCTGTCTCAAGATGGTTGAGAATGCGGCGCTTGAATGGTTTGCAATGAATGTGATGCAGCAGAAAAATAACCTGCGCAAACAGCATTAGTTGGTTCTTGACGACGTCATCGTGGATAAATCGTATCAGAGATATAAGCAAAAGACGACGAAAAATGTAGACACCTTCCCACCAGAGAAATCCACGACCGTTAGCTGGCTTTTTAAATGGAGTAGTCAAGCTTTCAAGAATCTTCTGGAGTACAGGATCATATGACTTTCTGGAAATTCCGTCGAATGGTTTAGAAAATGTGACTCTGTATAATTTTCTCAAAAGAAATGGCAAAGGGAACAGGCAGCCAAACAGGATGCCAGACTTACTTATCTCCTTTCTCAACAACATTTTCGGAAGAAGGAATAAAAGTATACAAAACGGCAATGCACCTAGAATCAAAACAGACAGGATTACGTATTGCCAGTTTGTGTAACATTTGATATTGCCTTGTATCCACAATCGCTTTTCACCTTTATAATCAACACAGTTTAGCAGCTTCAATCCGGTCATTACAATCACACCATACACTAGGACAAAGATCTCGAACGAGGTAGATAATGCCTTGTCTCCTAGTACCCGCAAAAACATTGAAATCCTCTGTGTGTTTAGCATTTCTAAACTTCTAGCTGTTATGATGATTATGCCCAATCCAAGAAATACCAAAGCGATGAGGGTAAAACGGAAAGTGGCTTTCACCACTGGCGTTGTGTTGGTAAATGCACACAAATTTGAGTCGTAGGTCACCAAGAAGTTGAAGTTAAAAAAACTGCGAGTAAGTTGCAAAAATTTCATAAGGATTATGTCATCATGGTTACCAATATCCTCGTGTACAAGGATTTCAATTTGGTAGAAGTAAAATGCGATCTTTAGCAACCCGGCTCCAAATACACTGGGTCTAACTCCTCTAGCTGCCGGGGAAGCTTCCATATTCTTTTCATCATCTTTTGTGTTATCATCAACAGTATTGCCACGAACCCTTAAATAAACATCTTCATCAAACATCATCTCCCCATCTTCATCTAGCGTCATCTCCGCACCCGATGTTCTTCGTTTACTTGTGCGACACCACAGGCATTTCATATTCCGTGTACACAACGAGTAGATCTCGGTCTTATAGAGAAACAACAGAATATAGGTGACAACAAAAGCTACTGCCAAAAGCCACAAAGCACTTCGATTGCAGTGCTTGTTGCTTATGCATCCTTGGGTCAAGACATGTTCGCTGTATCCCTTCAAGCATTTTGCACACATCACATCTTCTCTGTATGCAGCACATGAGTTAAAATGCTTGCATCCATCACCACTGCAACCATAGCCCATTGGCAATTGGATATAATTTATACTACTGCTTTTGTTAGCTTGATAGCCCCAGTAATAGTCTTTTGGCTTTGATATCCCACACCGACATGTGCTTCCAGGTGGACAAGGAAAGCACTGAGGGTTCTGTGGTTTAAGATCATGAAATGAACTCTCAACTACACTATAATGGTTGTACTCACACGCCCTACAGAGCATTGAAAACAAACTGAAATGGCCACTAGGAGGAAGGAAACTCTCTATTCCTGTAATGGCTGTCTGATATCCTTTTGCACAGATGAAGCGTGAATTTTTGTCAATCAATATATCGTCATTATGAATATAGAAAACATTTCGCTCACTGACAGGATTCTTCATTGTTACGGTCGTGTTCTGCAGTGTCACTTTTGACAACAAAAAGACAATATCACCGTCAGTAGCTCTGTTTTGTAATTCATCACAGCCAACAAAGACAACACCAACAAATTTGATGCTGGATGATCGAAGAGAAGAGTAGATTGTGCCTCCCATTGCACTTGCAGTATTTTCTATAAAATGACATTTAGTTACCATCGTTGTATACGTTGCATCCTTGTGGCCACTGAGAGCAATCGCCCCACCATAGCCCCCCTTCTCAAAAGAAAGCCCTACTCCTGGCAACATGCAAGTATTTTTAATAAAGTGAGATTCTGAAATAGATGTCAAATTTTGGACGAAGGCATAAATCGCCCCGCCAGATATATATGCAGTGTTTGCTTCGAAGAGGCAATGGGAAATTTTCATTAATAACGGTGCCCAGCTGTATATGTAAATTGCGCCCCCATATTGTCCACTATTTCCAAGGAAGTAAGATTTTATGATGGAAACTACCGCAACATCGAGGGATTCTCTCTGGATTGAAATAGATATCGCAGGACCTAGCTCAATATGCTTTTTCCCATTGTTGCTGAAAGTGCAATTGTCAATGTTAAAAGTCATCTTTCCTCCAGTGGTCATTTTTACATTGAATGCAGATGCGAAGTTCTGGAAGGTTGATTTTGTTACTTCGATGGTCCCACTGACCTCTTCAGACTGATGACTCTCTTTTGCAAGTGTGATGGCCTGACGAGAACTTCTCTGTATTCCTGAGAAATCAGTATTATTTACTAAAACACTAAATGTGCTGTAGCCACCAAGTATTTGAATTCCTGTCACCATGCCAACAAAATTGCAGCCTTCCACCTTTAATTGACAATGTATCTCGCAGTTAGCTAGCAATGATATATTACCACCTTGAAAATCGCTCTTAGCAACAGTAGTGGATGCATCATGAATGGAAATGATTAAGGCATGTGTATCTTTCACTTCTAGTCTCACGTCTTGCACTTGAAATGCACTGCTGTTCATCACTGTAAGAAAAGTTCCTCTTCCTTCATAACGTAGTATCGGTTTCCCTGGATGCCCTATCAATTTTATGGCCTTTGATATAATGATGTTGGTTTCCTTGTACTCAGCGGGTCTTCCCCAAAACCAACCATCAATATGAATAACATCATGTTCATGGCTTTTCTCTACGGCGTGTTTGACAGATCTGCATGGTGAATGTTCTCCTCCACACGAAAAAATTTCAGACCCATGCAATGACACAAAGACATTTTTTGCATCGACTTCATCTGCAAGGAAGAAGCAGACATCCAGCTGAATATAATCACTTAGTGTACAGCGTTACCAAAAATATTTTGCATGTATATGTTGTGATGGGAAAAGACGGGTTGGAATAATTGGGCTAAAAACTGCACATATCGACATTGGTGCTTATGTGATTTTGCCCTCTTGATATCAAAATTCCTAAATAATTGAAGACTACAATGTTAATGCAGTACCATAATACGTAATCGGAGTGTCTACATTCATCTACAAAACGCCAACGGAGTAAAGGGTGCATAATGGTTATTTGGTTTAATCATATAGCTAGTATCGCCAAAACATGTATTCATACGCTCGTAAAAGCGAAACGTTTGAAGAAAGGTAAAAAGTTGGCTAAAGCTAAATACAGTTTCATTTGGTTACTTAACCTCATTTTATCTATCGGAAAGCAGCGAATGAGGGCTGCTCTAATCTGCAGTTTATGTTGAGGAAAAGAGAAACAGAGAAATAAGAAGAAAGAGAACGAGAGGAAAATACTGGGAGAGAAAAGCAGAAGTTATAAAGATAGAGCTAAAGAGTGAGAGAGTAAGTAATTGTGTGAGTTAGCGAGTGAGAGGTATCGCAGGAATCTCATGTAAGGATAAGGCTTCCTCAATATCTATATTGACGACATTCTTGTGTCATGCATATACACATTCTTTGTCACCAAATAATAGGGAGCCCCCGATTGAAAATGTTTGAAAGTTTCACCTCTCATTTCCATTTATTAAACACCTCCCGAACAAAGCAATTTAAGAAAATCCAGTCCCCAACTTTACTGACCTAAAATTTCAGAGTTTTAACCAGGATAAGTAAATAAAGTACAGTAGTTTTGTGAACGCAAACCAACATTAACAAGTAAGGCAATCAAAACAAATTACATATTTTTACTTATAAAATGATAAAAACAAATTGCAATCACTTTGAAATGCTTGGGGCCCCATATCGTCTATCGAAATTTGATTCCCCCATTTATTAACAGCACCTCCAATTTATGCTATATTAGCAAAAATGTTAAACCCCCTTCTTATTATATCGCCTACTATTCCGTTACAAAGAGTAAGCGTTTTACTTGGCCAATGTTAGGGACTAGCATTGATGTTAAATCAGGTTGTGAACAACAACGGACGCCCCACTTAGCATAGTTGCCCAGACATTATGTCACATTTTGGAATTCTGTGTTTATATCGCTGGGAAATGAAATACATATCAAATGATCATTCGGGTATAATATATAGTCATTTTCAAAAGTTTAAGAGGAAGTTATGTGAATTTTGATATTTGCATCACTTCATTCGTCCAATTTGAAATAATACATACAGTTAATAATTGAAATTTAATAGAGTGTAATATTTCAGTACTTGTTGCTGTCCTCCTCGGGTGTCAATAAAGGCAATGTACACGGATTTTTTTATAAGAAAAATGAGGCTAAAATTGGGCAAAAGCTAAGAAACACGTAAGAATCATAGGCAGGTAGAGTTTCAAATAATAACTTGCAAAAACTATTTTACTAATAAATTTTCATCAAACTAGCAAGAAATTGGAATGAACATCCATACCTCACAAAACCTGATCATCCTTTTTCTTGCATCACACTTGCCTAATCTGGGTTATTATTTTCATTGGAATTCTTTAAATTTAAAAATCTATATAAGGCTGGATTTGACGAAGTGTTCAGATTTGACGAAATGTCTTCATATGTAGGTTAAATAGCTATTGGTTGAGTGCAGTAGTGGCATCAGGGAAGTAATACTGGGGGGGGGGGGCTAGTGCTACCCAGTGCCGAAAGTGGTCGAAGTCAAAGAATTCTAACGGGTAAGGCCTATCGTATCGTCTACATTCTAAAAATTAAAAAGGGTAATGGAGGTAATGAAAGCCCCGACTGTGCAAAAAATGTAGGTTTGGACGGGGGCTCAATAAAATCGTGGGCTGCTACAGCCACCCGAGCATCCCTGGTAGCGCCATTTCAGAGTAAATGATCAAAATATTAACAAAGCTATCGTATAAAAACGTTTTTTCTCCTCATTTCAAAATTTTTTATCGACGTATCTACCTCAGCAACTGTTCTTTAGCCCCAAGCAGGGGCTTAGCCAGGTTTATAAAACTGGTTCCATAAATGAAAATGTTTTGGCCACGACCTCTCCTTCTCTGAAGATTTGTTACGACTCTCCCAATTGTTTTCTCACAAATTTTAAAGAAATCGCAAGCACCATCTTGGCAAAAAGTGGGGGGAGCATTTGTCCCTAATACCCCCATGGCCACCCCCACTGACCACAAGGATGATCAAATTCAACTTCACGACCTGATATTCCACCTTCTATAAGCTCTACGAGTTTCATTTTTAAGCCCCATTTTCGAGTACTTATTTATACAGTGATAAAGACCTATTTTGGGGTAAATGCGATGGGAGTCTCATTTTTTCATAAGCCAAATATAGTAGAAGAAGGACCCAAACAACTAGTTGGCAAAACCAGTGTTGGCAAGTGAGAGCAAAAAAGAATGGGAGTCAGGAGGCCTTGTACCCTAAAGAATTTCCAGAATCACGTCCTATAGATCTCAGGGAAACTCCCAGTTTGAGTGTAGAGATACTCCTCCAAAAAATGGCATATGAAATTGTTGATGTGCAAGTGGAATTATGAAGAATGTTCTTGCATCATGAGTAAGAATTATGGAAAAGTGGATTTTGTATTAGAAAAATAAACGTTCTACAACTCCAGACATATTCTTCATGCATTTTGTATCTTTCTCTGCATTACTTTGGCTTACCGCTCTTACTCTCATCGAACATAAAGCAAATTTGCAAGAAAATTATTTAAGGATTTAAAAGAAGGCTTTCTATATCACTTATTTCGATTTTCAAGACTTTTATTTGAATTTTATGACCGCTTTTGTGGAGCTCTGTGTTAGACTTCGTCAAATTTCAGCACGCCAGAAAATCCAGTTTCAGCATAGTTTTGTATTAACCTAGAGTAGATGTTCTTGATGTTCTCCAACAACTCTCTTTCGTTTGGAGGTCATAGCTTTGGCAAGATTGTTCCTACAATTACTTATCCAATCTTTAACGGTTAGCATGCACGGACTTAAGAGATCAATATTTGACCAGGGCGTAGAATTATGGAGGGTGTTGGCCACACACCCTTCAAGATGCCTGGACAATGAAGTCACACTCATTTTTCACCTTGTCATTGACCCATCTTAGAAATTTGCTTTTGATTGCAGAAACTGCAAACCTTAACTATTAAATTCTATCCTAGTACAAATAACAGAAGTTTATTGAATTGTACAGAGATGTTGCAAAATTTACCAACTGGTACGACCATGGACGTATGAACCGGGCCACGTGCTCCCCCTAACTTTTCACAAATTTGTAAATAAAGTGCCCATTTTTTGGCTACATAGTCGCCCATTTTAAATGTTAGGGTGCCTCGTGTGCCCCCACTTTTTGAATCCTTCCTGTGTCCTCGGGTACAACAACACTGGAGATGTCGTACCACCCGCAACCCCCGGCAAATCTGTCTGCGACTGTTAGCGAGTCGTGGCAAGCTATGCGATGTGCAAGGGGAGAGCCCTCAGTCTGAAAACCAGCTTGTCATTATTTTCAATACTGTTTATTTGCTATCGGAACAGGTTGTTTAGGTAATATAGTAATCGCAAAGGAAGAGAATGATGTTCACTGTGATGCTCAATGTTCTATCTCGAAATTAATTAATGTAAATAGGATAACTACTTGTATTTTGGGTGTTTAGGCCATCAGCCATCATTGAAGTTTATTGTCAAATGGAATTCCCAGAGTAAATCAAGCAATTGTATGTTTAACTAACCTTCAAATGTTAACATCAGAAGGAAGCAAGTCATTAGGAACAGACTGAAGTTCATCCTCGGAAAAAGCTTGCTGATGCAAAAATTGTATTTAACGAAGTCTATATCAAAGTGCCTTGAGTTCTGAGAACTCTGTAGGCTTCATCCCCTTTGTCAATCCATGCCTAATTTTATCCTGAGAATAAATGTGAATAACGTTCAGAGCTGCAATAGGCGAAATCTATCACGCTTTTATCGTGTGTAGATCGTGAGATCAGTTTTCCTTGTGTGTTTTGGATCCGTGCAGTTGATTAAGGAAATAGAAACTGATAGCTCCTGGCTAGAGGTCAAATTGCTTCTGCTCTATGAGAAGTCAGAGATGACACTTGTCAGATGACAATTACGTAGTCTTATTTCTGATTGGCTGATCATGTGAAGGAAAGAAATATCAGTGAGCTCTGTATTCTTGATCATGGGGGCCATGATTTGCACTTTCAAATAGCACAAATAGTGACAGGGATGATGCTATTGGGTGTCTTGAAGGGGGCAGCTGTCCCCCAAAATTTTCACATGACACCCCACCGGCAGCCCAATTTGGAAAAGGACCACCATGGTAACGGATAATAAACAGTAACAGGGTTCAAAGTGGCCTTTGAAAATCTAGAAACCTTGGAAAATACTTGCAAATTAAAAAATGTAAGGGAAAGCTTGGAACAGTCAGGTAATTTCTAAGAAAAATCCCTCGTGTCAGCAGGGAAATTCAAGAAAACTTGTTTCTGTATGTACAATCTCTGCCAAAAGTCCTTGGAACACCAATCAATTAATGCATAATTTCTGATAAAAATGGTTCTTTATCCATGTCGAACGATTAAAATCCCCTCCCCCCTAAAAGCAATTTTGAATTAAGCTTTTATTTGTCAGAGAAAGGCCTGCAAGCATAGCGACTTTTGCTATACCTGTCAAAACTGTATATAACAGCATTGTTTTGAGGGGGAGACGGGGAGACTACTAAATGAGCAGCAGAAATAATGCAAGTGTTCCAAGACTTTTGGCAGAGATTGTAGCTACTTGATATAGCTTGATATAGCATTCTTTTGAAAGGAGACAAAAGGCAGCAGATATATAGATAGAGGATAACCAGCAAGTAGTGTTTAGGAGATAATCTTATGGCATGAGAATATTAAATTAAACTTAGATAATTATTGAACTATATCAGGGGGCGTGGCGCCTGTAGAGTAGGGGGGCCAAGTTCAATGATTTTCCGATAAAATTTGAAACCTCTGTCTTTACTAACAGAAAAGTATGAAAACTTTCCGACGAGGCATTAAAATTTCCGAAAATCCAACAACTTCGAAAAATTTGGGAGGGCCATAGCCCCTCTGGCCACGACGCCCATGAATTATACATTGAATTCAAAAAGGCTTGTTTTTCAGCACTAAAATGTAAATAGCTAGGTATTAGTGATTGTTCGTGTTGTTGCAGTCAGGGAAGTATATTACAATTTACAAATTGTCAACTTTACAAATTGTCAGGGAAAAAGAAGAATTTTTGGGAAGGGGAGCCGGGGAAAAATAGGTGCTTTTGAAGAAATTTCAAGGGAAAGATTCTTAAAGTTCGCTGTAAGCCCTGAGTAAAAGCAATCAAAGTTTTAACCTTCGAGAAGTTATAGTTTCGATAAATGGCGGAAAAATATAACCTTTAGTTCTCCCCCTAAAGCCTTATCTATCACTACTCCCCAGATACACAAAAACCATAGTATATTTTTCAAATAAATACATGCAATTTTTTTCAAGAATCAAACTTCTGCTTTCCACCAAAATATATCTTAACATTTTGCCAAATCCAGCCTTAGACTTTTCTAACATGTTTCTTACGGTTCTTGGAATTGCCAGTAATTGATAAGGCAATTTGAGATAAGACAGAATTTTCAAGTAGATAATTGTATACATAATAGGGAAGAAAGCATTGGCTTTAATGTCGTCAATCGAGTTAAAAGCGTCAGATGAATGTTTAATGACAACCAACGAATAACGTAGCCTGAAAATTAATTTTACTTGCCTCATTTCCATCTTAGGCAAAAACTCTTTCTATCCACACAAGCTTTATAGCCACGTTTAGTTGCGATGTAGAAGGCCAAGCATGCTAAGTACACACTTTTTAAAGGTATATGGTCTACAAATATTAAGGCCAAAGCTTGCCAAATTTTAAGAGAAATTTGAAAATAACTCATGACTCAAGTTTCACTGATTTTAGATTACGTTTTATAATGCATTCATAAAATTGATCATTCTGTGCTGTTCCTTTACATTTTTTTAATAATGAAGCTACCAAATCACTGAAATTTGAATGTTTCCTTTCGATGCTCGGGCAAGAATAAACCTTTCAAAACGTGCGAATAAGTTGAGGTTGATTATACAAATTTAGAAGTATTGAGGCTGGACGCAAATTAAATATTCTGATAAAAAATGGGTTAATACTGCAGAATGCTGCTTTTTTATCTGGCCTATTTAATTGTTGCATTTTGAACCTTGATCAAATACTCATGAAAAGGCAAAAAATACAATAATTTTTGTGCCACTCCTCCTATCATCAAATTGTCATTCAATTCAGTTCCATGCTACACGTTTTTTGTATTGAAATTTTTCAATTTTTGTTTGCTTTTTACCAAAGCTAATTTTTAGTTCAGAACTAATTGAGGTCAGCGCACACAGGAGAGCTTTGTCTTAGAGACTGTTGTCAAAGAAAAATATCTCAAGACTGCAATTCTCAAAAGACTAATATTTTTTCCTTTAAAAAGGCAGCATTTTAGAAGTTTATAATAAGTTAAAAAGTTAAGAAAGTTTAATACTGGATTTCTGAGGCTTAATGTAATCGATGCGTACATACGAATGTAAAACTCGAATTACACGTTTCCTCATATACTTATACTCGACAAAAAAATTTAAAAAGAAGGACCGTTTTAAGACGTTTTCTGAGTTTGTATTATGAAAATATAAAAGGTCCTAAAATAGACCTTTACAATGTCATTATTACTGTAATATAGAAAAGATGCTACTGCACAGCCCATTCAAAGTTGTAAAATTAAATCTTCAGCTAGCTAGATTCGGACCTTTTAGTCCAATCCAACCATACACCTTCGCAAATCTCAGCTCTTCTCTCTTTGCTTGTCTGGGAAAAATATTTCCTTAAGTATTGTATGATTGAACCTCATTCCTACAATTCCTGAGGCAACAGACATTAAATCTTGCCTTGACTCGTCATCAGTTTTGTAGGTGCTGTATTTGCAGAAGTTATACACTTGTTAGCTTGCTTGTTTGTCGCGGCTACTGACCCTTAGCTACGCACACCTGTCTGTTGAATAATTGTTATGATGCATACTAGCAACAAGGGATTTGTGCTCGGGCAAGCATAGGAAGGTTGTGATCAGGCAATCAAAAGATCAACTATTAAAATCATCGTGATCTATTGACTGTAATTTATTGTCTCATAGAGAAAGCAGTCTTTGTTGAGTCTTGGCTTGGGTGTGCGCACAAGCGGACTGCCTGGGACTTCAGGATCCTCGTATTTTTCGTGGCGGAAGCCCAGCCACAGATGTTATCTAATGACTGGGTATTTGCAACTAGTAGATTTCTCTTAAAAAGTATTGCACATAGTATTTGAGGGGTCCACCGGACATTTTTCCGGTGTGCGCGAATGATGAAATCACCCCTGGATACACATGTCTGATATGCGAAGAAGCTATGCAATAGACTATAAGTTGCTTTTGAAAACACGTATCAAGGTTTTTGAGAACGTTGAAATGCATGATGCAAATATAGTCACTTGCAATAACGCAGGCTTTGCGTATCATAAATCGTCGAGTTAGCCCCCTTCTCGAATAAGCGCCCACCCTAAAGCTACAAATTGTTAATAAGCCCCCCTGCAATAAGCCACCAACCAATCGTGTGACTGTATCTACTTGAGAGTCTGTTAGTACTTTACAGTGCTAGGAAAGAAAAAGCAGTAATTGATTAACGAAAAGTTTCCTGTCCCTTAAACAATATCCTATAGCTTGTATGTGTACCGGAGTGATGGCCCAGTGGCTAGAGCGTCTGCCTCCCAATCGGAAGATCGTGGGTTCAAGCCCCGGCCGTAGCAAAGAAGGAGTTTGTAGCATTGAAGAAATAGTTAACTAGTAGAAAAATTTCAGCTGGAATATGACCAACTACCAATAGAATTTTTAAGCCCTCCCTTTGAATAAGGCCACCCATCAAAGAAGCCCACATGCAAAAATAAAAGAATAAGCCCCCAGGGGGGAAATCAAGAATTTATGGTATCCAAAAACTGAAAAGAATAACAGAAAATATTTTGCTAAGCGAAAAAACAAAAGCCTTTAAACTGATGTGTGCTTTTACTATTCATGGTCTTTGCTACAACTAAACAGCATTGCCTCCCAAGGTAAAGGGACGAAATCTTTGGGGTGCAGCATATGGAAATGAGTATGAAGAGCAGGGCTCCCTAGAGCTCTCCTCTCCCCCTTCTCAGCGGCTCCGTTGAAGAGGCTCTCACTTGAAGTAGCAATATAAAATACTCTATAACTCATTTTTAAGCAAACGTAATGGAAGATTATTCTCTGGTACGTTTGATTTATCTTCAGCAAACCTAATCCCAGATAATTATGAGATTGATTAGCTTTTCCGATATATAACTTTCCAAGACAAGAAAGCTTCGTACACTAGTTGGTCTTCCCAGGCACGTGGCTGACTTTTTCTGAAATGCAAATATTCTGCAGCAAATCTCATTAAAACCATGCTTGCCTTCTCAATGCCTTATTCCATTCAGTTTTCTCACCCCAAAAACTCCAGCCTTGATAGGAAAATGAGATTAAAATTGAATAAGACATCTGATTGTGAAATTGCCTGCCCTGAACCTCGTAGCTGGCTTGGAAGCACATTACAGCTTTCAGAGAGCCTCCCTGAAGCTCAACGTTATCCTCACATAAGTCACTCAGGGCCGTAGAGAGCTGAACTGCATTGAGGGGGCGTGGATTTGAAAGTCAATTCTGCTATGAGTAAAACTGACCTTATACAAAACATCTATAAAAAGCTTCAGTGAATTTTTGGCAGGTATGCCTTCTTATCCTACCCCACTACCCAAGGACTTGCAATCATTACTTTTAAATCACTTTTGCTGATGTAGCATTGCAAATATCAGGCAAACATATTCTATAACAAGTGAAAATGCCATTTGACCTGGGCTATTGAGATTTTATGAAACCAAGACCATAATGATCAATGATCATCCATTCAAGGTGATGGACATCAAAAGTTCACTTGTTTTTGGTAGGAAAGAACTTCCAGCAAGAAATTTATCAGTGTAGTATGGCTGAAAACAAAAATGAAGCTGAAAGCAAGACGGCGAACGATTCTTCAAGCACTGATTCTTACGTCTTTATTCTGGCTCTCTCTTGATGTACTTTTTTATGTTCACAAACAATCACCAAATATTGACTTGGACGTTGTTGTTATTAATAAGGAGCGGAAACACATCAGAGCTACAACGCCTAGGCTACTCAAGCAGGGAAGAAAGGAACTCATTGTCCCTGATGACCAGATCAAATACAACGTTTTCGATAGATTTCCAGTTGCGTTAAGAGCAGAGCTGTATGCTGAGATAGTTGTGCCAGGACTCGGCGAAAAAGGCCTGAAGGCTGCATTGCCTCGTAGCCTAAAAAATTTATCAAAAGCACTATTTAGCAATCATTCATTTGACTCTGTTTTGAGCGACAGGATTTCTATGAACAGAGATCTACCCGATGCACGAGGAGCAGAGTAAGTGGCTCTGAAAGCAATAGTAAAAACAAATACAGAAGGATCTAACTGGCGATGACTGCAACAGGGATACAGGGGCAGCACAACAATACCGTTGGTGGGGGCTCTAGTAAGGGTGAGGGATCTAGTAGGAATAAAGGCTCTAGTAGAGTTGGTGCTCTAGTCGAAGTGGGGTTCCAGTAGAGGTGGGGCTTTGTTTCTTCGCATCGACTATACTCAATGAGATTTAGTAGTTACCAGAAAAAGCAGAGGAAATACAGCCCCCCTAGCTTCTGGCTTCGCCACCCATGGGATGTAAAAATAAACAGGGTCTTTAGGCTGGCACATTTCCTGCCGCGTGAGAAACATGCACTAAAAGGGGGGAGGTTGGCATCAGATGAAAGCGACTGTGTTGCATAGATGTGACCTCTATTGATGTGATCTCTTGTGTTCAATACATTTTGTTCTAATAGTCAATTTGATTTTAGGTGTAAAGCAAAACATTCAAGCTACACTCAAGACCTGCCTACGACAAGTGTTATAATTTGCTTCCACAATGAGGCATTATCAGTTCTTGTAAGAACTGTACACAGCGTCCTGCGGCAAACTCCTGCGTACCTTCTGTCCGATATCGTCCTTGTCGATGATGCAAGTCTTTACGGTAAGTTAGCAGCAATACAGCTACTTCTTTGATCAAGTAAGAAAAGATGGGCTGGAGGTTTACCAGATATACATTCTACTAAGCTGAGGGATGTTTAGAAGATTCCTCATTACAAAAATGAAGAAATGCTTTGCAATATGAGGAACAGCTACTATTTTAACACGCATGCAAAATATATATAGCATATTGACTTAGTTGAAGTTGGGAGACGAATTGCTGCAAAGTAAAGCTTTAACGTAGCCCTTGGTGCTGTTATGGAGCAACATTTTGGGGCTCACTTTGAATTCAGTCATCTACTATGCCTAGAAGTTGTAAGAATGTAGCACGAAAACTGTGGATTAGCTGAAACATTGACAAGCAAAGGTAACTGTTAGTATGTTATGTATATTAGCTACCATGATAAATCTTCATAAAATACCTACAGGAAATCAGCAATGTGTCAAAATTCACACATGAATTGTAACTTGACATTGCAATGCACTACTGCATTGGATGGGTCACGGTACCATTATTTTTTGTTGTTGGCAGTGACAGCTA
>WIPJ01000516.1:224772-246016 GCA_018155075.1 Cassiopea andromeda
TTGGCATAGCTTCTTCAAAATGCACACAAACCTTCTCACATTATATTTGTTGCCATTGGAACATACAACCTCACAAAGCATTGAGTTATGTTCAAGCTGTTGTCCACCCTTCTTGCCTTTTCCAGAAACTTTATTTTCAGTTCTGTCCTTTCCTCTGTTTGATTGAAAACTGACCTTTGCAATATTACCATCATGTAGCAGTTTGTGTGAAGGAGCAATTGTTATAAGGCATATCCTGGAGGAAAAACAGGATGTCTATAAATGAGTACACACATTTTTTATAAGAATGCCAAATTTTTTGCTGAGCCACAATATTCTAAAAATTTTTGTCTTTGAGCCCTTAGATTATTCTTAAATATCACGGTGAAACTGTTCCTGAAAATCAAAAATCATAAAGCAAAGTAAAAGTGGAGCAGAATAATAAATATTATATCAATAGTGCAAGAGTTAATCTACAACAGCATTTCTCAAATTGTGGAGTGCACCCCCTTTAGAGGTGTGATCTGATGTTGAAGGGAGCATGTATTACCCTGGAGAAAACAAGGTATACTGATGCAATTTTTATATACAATGATCTTCCTTGTAGTGAGTGGGGGACATGAAATATCTTTTCTTCCAATGAGGGGGACTTTGCAAAAATTAATTGAGAAGCACTGATCTAGAAGCAGTATCATGACTCAAACAGACAACAATTTTATTTCTTGATGAAGCTTTAGCTTTGCATTATTCTTAAATTATTCAATACAACAACTCTCTGAGCCTTAATATTCTTATAAACTTTATTCCTATAAAAAAGTATGTATCCTGCTTGAAGACATATGTACATCAAAAAGAGAGCTAAACTATCTTTGCAATTTGAATTCCACAACATGGAATTTAAAGACTTGGATGAAAGGAAATTTTCGTAGCTAGAATGAACTATATCAAGGCCTTAGCACTCTGCTTGTTGAAGAAATGTTGAATAATAGGCCACCTGTTAGAATGTTGAAGAACCCAATGGTCCTCTTGTAACTTGCCCAAAACATCTTGAGAGAAAAAGAATCATCAGTCAATAAATCAAAGTGAATCATTGAGCAATCATGAGGGTTTGATCAATCATAGCAAGGATGAATAGTACAGCTTGCATACTTCAAAGATTTCCTAGAGGTAAAGAGGGATTTTCACTGAATAACATGCTGAACAGTCGACTTCTGCATTCCAATTTTCTTTTACTGACATTTTTGCTCTGTCTTATTCAACTCAATTATAAAATGGCTGGTATGATTGGTTCTATGTCCATATCTATATAAAGTGCTTAAAAGTTCAAAAACTACGCAAGCAAACGTTAGCAATAATCAATTTATTAGCTTGATATTGGTAAAAAGATATTGGGTTTCATTTGTGCATCTCAAAAGGAGCACTTTCGTAAGGTCAGTATTTTACCTGTCACATAATATGATGTAAAATATCGTTGCACTACGGTTTGATAAGTCTTGCTTGCCATTAACTCTTTCAAACGAAAAGATTTACGATGGCAGGTCCATTACTATTCTGTAATTCTTCTCATGGCAAACAGTTCCCGCTTAAATTGAAATTGTAAATATTACTGCTGGATCACCAACAGCCTCGTTTTGAAAATACCTTGCCGAACAAGAGGCTATGGGAATCCTTTTATAAAATGGCGGACGCGGGATAATGTGTAGTGAGGATTGATTGCACTGTAAAAGCATAGTTCACGATGGATATTAACGGGAAGATGACACTCGGTGAATTGACAAAGCAATTGAAGGAATATCTTAAGAAGTTTGGACAAGGTTTGGGCATCGACGATGATGAAGATAAAGGCGCGAGAGGTAACATTTTATACTTTTACTTCTTGAAGTACTGCTGCAGTAGGCTTTGGCTGACAGTTAATCAATAGGTTCTGTTTTCATTGAACATTTCTTTCTAAATGCAGCTTTGATTATTCCAAGAAGCATATCTCGAATTATCAAATTGCCTTCCAAAGATGCCCTCGGAGGAGTTCATCAATGTGCCTTTTGATTTCTTCCACCAGACAAAAGAGCAAGTTGCATCACTACAAAAATCTAACTACTTTTCGAAGATCAACAGAGAAAGCTTGAGTCTACCGTTTTAGCAAACCTGTCAAGGGGATTGCACGTTTTTTAAAATTAGAAAGTGGTTTATAAGAAAGCAGTAATCAGCTGCTCAAAAAGTTAAGAAAGTTCAGTACTGGATTTTTGAGACTTTTAGCTACCCTCTAATAGTTTAACCTCTGTTATTTACTAAGATTTATCATCATTTCAAGTGTGCATGGAGCTTTTTTACTTTCTATTAATGTAAATTTGCAAAAAATTGGAATTCAAAGGCTTTTGCGAAGAAAGTCTCAAGAAAGTTGTTATACTGGAATTATGAAAACATTACAGAAGTTACAGTACTGGATGAAAAAACTTTCTTATAAAAAACGTGTATCATATTTTGCAATAAAGCTGAATTATTTGCTGCTTTGTTTTCAAAGATGTCAATCCTGGTAAGTTTCCAGGATCTACAAACTTCTGGGGTAGACTTCTGTGGCTGTTCGCAGACAAAATTTTTGATCTGATCACAATATTTTCATTTGTATGCTATGTAAAATGGCTATTCAGTTCAGCTCAGTTTTATATTTTAAAACTCCACTACACACACCTTCAATTAAAGCTACATATGCATAATGTGCTCTATGTGCATATTAAAAAAATCAGCAATGTAAACAGGTAAAAATCTGCATAAATGATGTAGGAGTGGTCTTGCAATCAATTCAAACATCAAAAGAGAACTCAATGTAGAGAAGCTACATAAACTGCTAAACAAGTAGGCCCAAAATCTCATCTTTTCTGTTCATCTTTGAAAAGTACTTAAATTTTTGCAGTCTTGTGACATGCTCTCCTATGGAAATCAACAGGCAAACAAAATCAAACTACCACCTTTGGGGGGGGTGTGCTGTGGCTAATGGTGAGTTTCATATGCACCTTGATTTATGGAATGCTTCTCTATTTTGTCAAGTGCTGCTTAAACTCCTTGGATCTCTTGTGTACATTTTTTAGTTCATCCTTATGGGCCAATAAACACTTTTGGGGAGTTTGGAGATATTCATCAAATGATTAATGCCATGAAACTGAGATGTGATCAGCTCAAATCATCTGGAAATATTGCTGTAAATGTTCTGAAAATTTCACAGGTGGGTATATTGTTGAATCTGGAATCTGAAAAATTATAAAATGTGTAATATTAGAACATAAGCCAACTACATTTATAATGATCAATCATCTATCATATTAGATCTGCAAAGCATGTATGTCAAATATTTTGGTAATGCATTGCTACTGTTTGTGTTAAAATTTTTTTACTACATTCTACTGTAAGTTTCCCAGTATGCATTTTTTGATTTTTGCAAAGGGATGTGTCACCAAATTATTGGGCATATGTGGGTGGAAGCACTGAAATTAACTCTGCAAATAGGGATTGTGTGGGTGAAAAGAGCAGAAGTGGCACTATGAATAGGGTTTTCACCAAAGTGTGGCTACAGAATGCTTTTATTCTGTGGTTTGGCATGTATGCAAGTGGAACAAGTTAAAATGGTGCCATAGATAGGGCATACACCAAATTTTGGCAATGTGCACAGATGGAAGAGTGAAAATGGCTCAGGAATATATTTCCTGTGCACTACAAAGAATGCAGTCTGGTGCAGTTCAATCTGGTTCAATGGAAATGCATGTTTGGAGATTACTCAAAGTATGCATGATGGTGAGAATTACAGCATGAGCTGATGTCTTTTTTGTACAAATGAAGACATCAGCTCATGCTGTAATATCTCATTAAATTTAAGGCTCCTATGTTCATTAGTTTATAGATGATTGCCTAGGTAACATATATTTACATAGCTTTTCAATCTGGTAACTACATAACAGTTGTATGGCTATATATCTATGGCTTTACTTACATAATAGTTTGAAGGTTTTAGATATAGTCTTAAGAATTCATACCCCTTGTACTTATAGGAAAGTCATCTTCAAGAGGAGATAGCAAATCCATTGAAAATGTGCTTGAAGAGTACCATTGAGAGGCTGAGAAATGCAGCACCAGGTGACCATGCTTTTACAGAATAGAATCTGTAATTCATCTTGAGGTATTGAGAGCACATGTTTTTTTGGAAGAATCTGCTTCCCATGCCCTGTGACTAATTATACAGCAATGACTTATCACTAGTAATTCTATCTGCAACCCAATACCCCAGTTTGTATGTGCTTTATCTGTAGAACCTAACTGGATGATTACAAATTCCCTACTTGATAACACATTAAGTAAATTTTTTGAATTTTGTCATTCTGAGGCTGCTACCCAAGCAAACTTGTAGGTAGCTAAATGCAACATACAGTAGCCAAGCATTAAATGTAAGTGGTTATGTAAATATATAGGTAAGTAAGTGTATTGTTAAGTAATTTGGTAGACAAGTAAGTATTTGCTTATTGGACTATGTTAATATGTAATTGTAATGAAGGGAAGACTTGTACTCTCTCACAATGATTATCAAGCTTTAGCATTATTCTAAAGGCATGACATTCTTGTATTCAATAGCTATGTTAGTTAGCTGTTTTGTGTTTTATTTTTGTTGATAAGCATTTGGGAGGATTGTAAGTTTTGGTTGCCAATTGGAGATCATTTCTTGCAGATCTTACACTCAAAGCTGTCCTTCAAAAGCTACAGGCAATCAGTGAAGAAACAGGGCAAGTTGCTATTTATTGTCAAGAGATATGCAATATGTATTGAGCCTCACAGTTAGTAGTGTAAAGTAAGGTGTTTTGATCTGAGAGTCTATTCAGATCTGGACACCAAGAACTGCCACTTTTCCAAATGATTTATAGGGAAATTCTAGGAAATTCTATTTTTAGGGAAATTCTAGGATTGAATTTCCTTGATTACATCATTCCTTTTTCATAGTATCCTTGATTCTTTGATTCCTCATATTATTCTTTTTATTCATCTCTTTGCTGATGATTACTGTTAATTCTCTTTTAGTTTGAAATTTGATCATGGTGGACAAACTGGTACTGATTACTACATAAGTTCTGATATGTTTTATTTTGAGGTAAGCTTCTCATCAGATTATTCACTATTAAGTATTAAAGAGAGAGTAGCTTAGATATTTTCTGTTATTTGAGGATATTACTGTTTTTTTTATTTGTGCTTGCTATTGAAATGCTGCTTTCTAATCTTTTTGCCTGCAGATATAAGATTCATAGTGTCATATTAACCAAGCAGGCCATCTGTTACATGTCTGTGTTTCATAGTAGTAATTTCTGCAATAATGACTATTTTGCATTCTATAATCAAGTCCAGGTATATAATTGCAGGGCAAGTTGGCATGAGCCATTCCATAGAAATAACACATACTCAAAAAAATGAAACTGATCAATTTCCACCAAAAATGAGTTCTACTTGTAGCTTGGCAGTTTATGCTTGTGATTTGGTGGAAAACTTTTTTCCTGATTTTGCATACATTTGGGGCAATAGTAACAACACAGATTATTGGATGGTGGAATAATGAAATTCTAAGTACTTTTATGCAAACATTAATGCCTACTTTAACAAAAGTAGTATTTCATTTCAAATGCTATGTACAAAGTGCTCTTAGTGTCTGCTATGGCTGTGCACATTATGTTTTTTAAGTCACATGTCTTGGTACTATTTGTAAGGGTTGAAAAATACCTAATTCTTAAGTCATGTGAGTCACAAAATTAGTAGAAATAGTTTTCTGATTTCTACCATATTCAAAACCTTTTCAAAATTAATTGATAATCAATAACTGCTCTCTATAGCTGCTAGCACACAGAAATTTGAATGGATTTGATTTATATTTTTTTCAAGAAAAGACCTTAAACTTTGTCATGTGAGTCACAAACATGTTTGGCCACAAGGAACAAAATCAATTTTAACCTCTTTTTCACTTAGTAAAAGTTACCACAGGAACACATACTACAAACATTGTGTGAAAATGGCTCTCAGTTGTAAGAAAACTCTTAGCACTGTAGAAAATAAAGAGAGAAGGCAGATATGTCAAACACAAAGCAATACATGCCCATTTAGTATAAAAGGAAAGATTCCAGTTGAAAAATAAATCATCTTAAGAGCCAGCAGAGGTGGTGGTGCTAAGAAGAGAATAAGACAGGCTTAGAAAGAGAAGAAGTAGAGCAAAAGCTGCAACTGTTGATGTATCAAGACTAAACTATAGGACATATAACAAACTGAGTTCCTTTCATCAAGCAACCAATCTTGCTAAAAGACTTTTGCCCAAAAGCCCAAAAGGGGGTGTGGTTGTAGAGAGACTTATTTCTTAATTTAAAGATGGTGATAGCAGCAGAGATGAAGTCGGACATCTTCTTTCCCTTCCAAATGAGAGCCCAACTCTGAAAAAGGGCTAAAAGTTTGTTGAGCTACATCCTTCCAATGTTCTATGGAGCTCTCTCATACCAGTTTTAATTCAATTTTCTGTTATGTGTTACTTAAGTGACTTAGAAGCATATTTTGATTGAACACATGAGGCTTTATTCAATAAATTCCCAGGAAAATCACAATATATACAAAAGATATCACTTATGTGAAATCTGAGTTCATGTGAGTCACAGAAATGTTCTTCTGTGCACAAAGTGCTAGAATGAGATTTTGATCAAAATAATTGTGCCAAGTTTTAACACTGCTCCAGAGCTACTAGTATGGTATCATTCTTATATGTAGTATGACCATAACAATATAGAATGTGTTCAACAACTGAAAAAAATTTTGAGATTGTCACGTTAGTCACCATGGAATGCTCAGATTGTGTTTAGAGCACATGCCTCCCGTGTAGTAAGTGTATGGTTTGAGTACAACTTGATATCCTAATGGAATGCATGCTAGGGATATGAAGGCAACACTGGGGAGATAAAGGTATTGAGGAAAGGAACTGACCACCCTACCTCACATACCAATGGCTCAGGATAAGCATCCTCTCTAACAAGCACTCCCATATGCATGAAAGTATATGGGACTTCCTTTACCTTTTTTAATATGATTGCAAACTGTGCATAGCTAACTTTGTTTAATATGTTTGGGAATTATAGGTTAAACTTGATTCATCTGGTGGTATCATTGATGTAAGGGAACAGCTGCACAGTGGAGAGCCTAAGGTAATGATCCCATTCAGTCACCTTGTGTTGTTCTTTCCTATTAATTTGGATCATGTTTGAAATAATATCAAGTCTTTTTGCACACCTTACTGTTATTTCTTGGAATTTCATAATCTGATGAGTGTAACATGGGAAATTATTCTCTTCATGCTGGGATAATATTTCTACTATTTTGTAGTATCATAATTTAATTGCATCTTTCTTTTTTCAGAGCTGTGAAGAGCTTGCAAACTTATTAAGGTAAGAATTTCGATTTCTATTATTTTCCCATAGCTGTTTTCATTGATATTCCAATTTCATTATTTATTAGTTTTAATATGAATATTGCCAGATAATTTATGATTGTTTGACCAAAGTAAGCTCAAAATGTTGGGTAGATGGCAATAGGGAGGGGGGGGAGCTAATTGTAGCCTTCACTACTTTCCTAGTTGACCTTCTAAATCTGATGCAGATTGCTTAATAATATTGGAAATAATGAATATATTCATAAATATCATTTGTAAAGAGGTTGACATGGTGCATTTAGTGCCTTGCTTCATGCTTTTGCAGAATGCATGTTATGAATAGACTGCTATACATTGGACTTGCTATGTTGCTGGCAATGCAATACATCCCTGCATCATGTAGAGTAATGACTATTAAATATATAGCTACTGCATTGAGACGATGCATACTAGGTGATTAAAGAATTTTAGATGCTAATGAAGGATTAGTTTTGCTTATCCATGTTGCATTCATTGAAATGTTCAAGATATCTGATCACATGGATAGAATTTTGTATTAGAAACAGAAAATATGATGAGTTCAAGAAGAGATTGAAAGGAATGGCTAATTTATACAGAATCAAAGTTGATACGTGAGTTTGCAATCATATTCATTTAACTGATGAAAAAAATTGTTGCTTTGATATTTGTTTAGATTTTTGCATAGTCCCATTTAAGCGGAAGACTAAAAGGAAGAGAGTATCACTTTCAAAAAGTAAAGGTAGTCCCAGTGGGGATTTCTAAAAACTTTAACAAAGGGGCTCTAGGTGCAACCACGCCCATATTTTGGGTGTGACCTAGCTGCAACCTGGCCCATACTTTCAAAGATGCAGATATGATACTTAAGTTTATTACTAGCAAAGTATAATAAACAGTTAGAAATACCTCCATTACTATATAGCAGTGAATAATTAATTATTGCAATACAAAACGCTCTAGAAGCAAGGTCAATACACTTTGAAGAGCAAGGCCAATGTAAGACTTTTTAGGGGGGCTGAGCCCCCAAAATGACCAGTAGTTTCAACAAGGGGGCTCTGCCCCCCTGAGCCGCCCTAGAGATCACCCCTGGGTAGTCCCATATACTTTTGTGCGTTGGTGAGTGCCTGTTAGAGAGGACAATTATCCTGATCCATTGGCATGTGAGGACCACTTCCTTTCCTTGCTGCCTTTATCTACCCAGTGTTGCCACCAGGAACCCATTTGCTACTGGGTCAACAGCGAGCAAGCATTCAGTCAGAGCAGTCAGAGTATCAAGTCAGAATCAAACAACAGACCTTCTGCATGGGAGTCATGCATTCTAACCACTATGTCACCTTGTCCATCCTTAATAGATGTCCCACTTGCCAAGGTCGCAGTTACATGGAGGGGACATATGAAATATGTATAAGACTTTTCAAGGGGAATGGAAAGGTGGCCCCACTTAGCTGAAGTATTAGTTATCTGGGGTCCCAGTTATCAAGAATACACTGTATTTACTTCAACAGTTTTCAATTATTCCATGCCAATTCATAAAAGATTTTGTGAAATGCTACAATCTACAAAATTGCATGCCATTTTGAAAGAATATGGCTCAATGTTTAGCAGATAGTGATGAGACACCTTACTAGAGCTTTTATAACATGTTTACTTTGACTGGAGGTGGAAAGTAAAATACTCTTTTCTTCTTTACTTCAGCTATATGAAGTCTTCCAAGATTTTTGCAGCATTGGAAGCGGTTGAGTTGGATATCATTAAATTATCAAGAGCATCAGATATGTAGGTCTTCATAACACTTCATGCTTTTCCTCTATTTGGCAGTTCAATGTGTTGTATTTGTTGGTTGAGCAAAGAAGCCTGATTTTAAATAACCTTCTGTAGTGAGAAGTCTGAGCTGCTGAATTTTTATCCTTCTGTGTCTGTCTGCAGTAAATATGGCCTTCAAGAGCATGATGCTGTGTAGTGTTTCACTATGAAGGCAGTGTAATGTTAGATCTACATTTATTAGAGTTGTTGCATTATTTCAAGCTACCCAAACTAAAAATTGGAAATATAAAGGACTTTGGTTTATGCTGTCAACTTTCCAATACATTTAGTTTTCAGCTATCAGTTTTTCTAGAACTTATCAGCTCTCCTTATTTTGGACAAGAGGAGATAACCAGCTGTTCTACTTGCAAATTTAAGTAACTTAATTCTTTGAGAGTATTGATCTCTTGTGTAGTCTGCAAGCAATTTTGCTTTTGAATTCTCTTAGCACTTCCGATAGTTTTGATATGATAAACAATGGAAGAATGGGTTATATCTTCAAGCGACAAGGAGGTATGTAGGCAGATCATTGTAATAGTTATATTCTTGTTTTTGAGTTCATTAGCATCAGTTTTAATAGGAAAGTGATCCCTTGGCATAAGTCATATCAAATATTAATTTTCTGTTTCGTTCTGGTTTTATTACAATGAAGGATTTTCATCATTGCAATGTTGCAACTGGAAGGAGTCATAATTCCATTTTCGTTTAACGACTTTGACAGCTAAATCCCCATGGAGCCTATAAAGATGATGCCATCTGCAATATCTAAAACTAATGAATCCCAACAAAATAATGACTTCCAGTATTGTGCAATTCCAAATTTGATCCAATTCGATTATAATTTTGGCATTCAACAATTCAGTAATCTATATGTGACGTGTTAAGCTCTACGTTTCAAGCTGTTTGTATAATCAATTCATGTCCTCTTGTCGAGCTGTCAAAGCTCCATTTAAATTGGCGATATTTCATAATAAGATGATGGATTAAAATATGAAAGTTTTTGCTCTTTGCTACTTCCTGAGTTTTGAATGCTTCTCTATCTTCAGAGGAAAGCTTATATTTTCCTCATGATATGCAGGAATATCGTGTGCGCATCATTGCTCTTACACAATATTCCTGTTTATTAATAGTGGTTATACCCATTTTATATCTTGTATATTTATACAATTTTATATTCATATTTTGCAATATTTTGTATGTTTTATATTTTACGTTATGAATTTATGCTATTTCTTCGTTAAATAATTATATTAAGGTAAATATTTTCTGTTTTATTTCTTGGTTTTGAATCAAATAAACTTTCAAATTTTTTGTTTGATTTCAGGGCAGCTGATGCAGATAACATATTTTGCAGACCCTGTGGAGATTCTTAACAAAGCAAGTGAAAATTCGAAAGGTATGTCATGTCTTACAGCAGAAATCGTTTGCTGCTGATTATGAACTTTAAATAGACTTTATTTTATGTCAGTAGAAGAGTGGTAGTTGTTTTGGAATAGCTGGTTGTTGCAGTGCAGAATCGAATTCATTTTTACATGGATCCGTCAGAACTCTCCATGCTTTCTGTAATAGTCTCATCAAATGCGGTTCACATATTGTTTTTTCCTAATATTCTCATTCAGTATGTTATCCTTCTTACAAATTTATTGCAATTTTAATGTGACACCTCTTTGGTATTGATGTTGTAGGAAATATGGACTCTTTCAGTATTTCAATGTTTATGAATTTCTTTACTCTTCCTCTCCTCTATATCTACTTATTTGGCTGTATCTCTTTTTATATGCAGTGAATTTGTCATGAGTCCTCAAATTAAGATCTTTGTTTTTGTTACAGTTATACCAAGAACATTCGGTTTTTCAACTGAATTAGCAGTTGAATCCGCGAGAACATGCTGTCTCCCAACATCAAGCTTAGTCAAAGTGGATGACAATTTTAGGTAGTTAATGTTGAAACAAGCTCACCTTTCTTTTAATTCCTTATGGAACTTATATGTTCGAGAATTTATTGATGGAATCGTTATTAAGATATTTGATCTTTTAAAGGTTCCTAACGATAGCAATTTCATCCGTGACGGTGTATTTTTCTGTATGTTCCATATATGTCATATGGCTGTAGGGTTAGACTAAGTTATTGGAGCTTGCTAAGCCTATGGACTTTTATTCAAAGTTGCCGTTACACAAAATGAATTGTATGCGCGAATTATTTGTCTGGAAGTAGATTTAAATTTTTTTCTTGTGAGTTTCGTTGTTGTTTATAAATAAATTTTGTTGTTGCTTATACCCATTACTTTTGATATCAAATGTGGAATGGTAGTGTAACATATCTCTGTTCTACATTAATTGTTGAAGTACTCGTCAATATTCACACTTCACTGAAATAGCAAATTATAGATCTTTTTATTGAAATATTTTATGTTTAAACATCCTGAGATTTTATATGTACTAGTTTGACTTTAATGCCATTCTAGAGTTCGATACGAGAATATTGACCACAACGACAGCGATGAATTGCCAGCTTCCCTTGTCATGCAGTTAACAAAACCTTTCGCAATATCTGCAAATAATCTCAATGAACTTCATACAATCATTACACGCACACGTAAGTACGCACATAGACACATTCATTACACGTACACACACGCACACGATGAACACTTAAGTAAGTACGCCTATGTATGGCAAATGGCTTTTTGCTATTCATCTGGCCAACATTCTGATATGCTGTTGGGGCTGAAAATTTAAACAGCATTTGGAAAAAAAGTAGTTTTTTCAAATTGCCTAAAGATTGCACTTGTCTTTAGGAACATTATAGACAATTTTTATGCATAGCATAACATTTTATGAACAACTATATCACTAGACATATAATTGTAATTTATTGTTATTACTTTCTTTTTAAATACCTTTTAAGTAGTAGCAATCAAGTTTTGAAGTTTTCATCCTGCATAAAAATTTGCTATTATTATTTTTTTACATTTTGTGTGAATTTGTCATTTAATTGCGTATTTATTTTGTGATTTTATTTTAGAATTTTGGATTCCATTTTAGCTTCTGATCAATTTGTTCACGCATCTGAAGCGTGTTTGGATAACTTGATCTTAAAAGAGGTAGCTACGTCATTTGCATATATCATTTGAGTTTGTAAATGCATGGAAATATTGCAAATGTAAAATAGTATAGATGTATATAAATATAAATATATAGCATAGATGTATATAAATATATAGTGTAGATTTATATAAATATTATAAGTGAAGATCATGCATTTATAGTAGGTGATATATGCATCTATTATAGATGTATATAGTGTATAAGCATATTTAAATTCTTATAGATGTTATTGATGGAAAATTATATTGATAAATTTATGCAAATGTCATAAATATTGTGATGCTATTATATCTTTACTATTTCATGTAACTGTCAAGTTTTATGATGCTCAAAGTTTTTTCATGCATAGTTTTGTTCTTTATTCCAAAACGTGCACATGTTTTAAAAGCATATACCTGTTTGCTAATTTCAGATGATGTATAGTGAGCTTGTTATGGATTGCTATTAAAAGTTGTAAAATTTCTGTATCTGATTTTATTGAAAAGGCATTGAAGTTGAAAAATCGAAGTGAATGGGACAGAAAGCCATTTCTTGTCGTAAGTTTTTGTTATATTCTAGCAGCTATTTTTGGAAGTCAATTTATGTATAGTTTACTGATTTTGAGCATATTCCTCAAAGCTATAAAAGTACGTTGCTACCTTATTCTTCGCTTTTACTCAAATTTTCCTGAATTATTGAGGACATGTAGGAATTTTTTTTGCCCTTTCCATTATTGATAATGGTAAGAATCAAAGCATTCATGTGAAGTAATTGTAGTAGAGTTTTTTCACTTTTCTTCTTTTATTTTTCATTCATTCTTCTCACATCTTTCATTCATTCTTCTCGCATCTTGAAGTTGTTCTTCTCGCATTTTGAAGTTGTTCTGTGCGCATTTCAAGTTTCGAACTTTTTTTCTCATTTTCTGAACTCTCTGCTTTTTAAGTGGACATGTTGCTTACAATGTTTGATCGTTAAATAAAGTCATTCGTTGGTCCTGCATTCTGTTTAAAAAAGTTCCGACTTCTTGCTGGATTTCCACTATCAGTTTATGATGAGATAACTTGATCTCATCATAAACTGATAGTGGAATTCCAGCATGAAGTCAGAACTTTTTTAACAGAATACAGGACCTGCGAATAGTCTCTTTGTATTTTAGACACTTCCTGAAGAAGATCACATTTATCGTATATCGCCCTGCGTTGATTCTACAAATATTGGTTTTGTTATTGCGCGTCTCCCTTTTCAACACCCTTCACAAGCAGAGTCAATTATAAAGGTAAAAGTTATCTTTTCTTTAGGTTTTCTATTTAATAAATTTAGTACAATCTATAAACTTTTCTTCATTTTTCTGTTGCTTGTTGTTGTAACAACTAAAGTGGCTTTATCTAACAAATTATGTGTTGTTAAATTGGATTTTAATTTGCTTTGCATTTATTTTCAAAACCAGGTATTGCGTCGGCAAGCAGTTTACAGCACACTTTTGCTGAGTTGCACTGGCAAACTAAATGCTTCTCCAAGTGAGTTTTGTGAATTACACTGGTCAACAAAAACTGTTGATTTGGCGATATAGTCTCATTTTCATTTTAGTCTCAATTTAGCAAAGCGCGATTACCTGTATGTCTCCAGCGCTGGTGAACTAGTGAGTTCCTTCCCCCCTTTTTGTACCCCTCCCCCTATTAGTTCTTGTTTTGAAGATCTATACTTAAGCAGAATATGCAAGTTTATGGTGAAATAGGTGAACTGACATGAAAAGAGTCTCAAAAAACAGCTATAAGTTATACAAAACTTTCTTTTTCTGGTTTTTCAACTCGTTTCGATGTATTTGCCCCGTTGTAAACTCCAACAGTAGTCAGTGATCATATTTCCTGTCAGCCAGAAGCGAAAATCGAAATACCAGAAAAGCACCGGCCATGATACCTTTTCTTTATTGCTTTAACATCCTAGTGAAAAGCAAAACCATAACAGTTGTTGTTTCTATATTATTAGATAAGGAGAAATTTGAATACTTTGAAGTGAAAGCAGTTGATGACAAAACTATAAGCGTCACATTTCAGCATCCCTTGCATACAAGTCTTTTATCAGGTTAGTATGTTTTTCTTGACTCTTTGCAGATTGCTTTTATTCACATGAGCCAAGAATCTGGCACTTCGTCTTACAAGCATACATACTCCTCTTACACTGGTTTATGTGTGCAAACAGGGGTCATCGAAAACTGATTATGGGAAGACAGAAATGATTTTACAGTCGTTTTATACTATAGCTGTTATGTTTGTCTTTCTTTGCAATTTTTCTTTGCTTTGCTTTCTTCGCTAACAAGGTTGTAGAAACTGCTAAAAGCAAATTAATTTTTTATGTCTCTTGAGAGAACTAGGAGCGTTTCCTTTTATTTCTAAGATATTGGCTAAATTTTTATGGAAAATTAATTGAATCATGGTATCGCATACTATTGCATACTATGAAAACTTTTCATTGCATACTAAAAGAACTTTTCCCCGACACTTATGAGATTGTAGTAAGCATCGCATAGTGACCAAGCGGTGTGCTGAAATATGAATATGAATTCCGATGTGAATCTAAAGCTAGGTGAAAGGAGAAATATTGCGTGAAAGTTGAATGATCGTTTTCTGCGAGACTTTGTAGACAATGGTAAGTGAGAAGAGGTATGAATTTGAAGAGTTCTTGGCGTGCTTGCTTGACAATGCCCAATCTTACGGTCACAGACGCATTTCTTAGTTAAGAGACTGTGAATAAGACAATTAGTTTGTTTCTACTTTTGAAATCCTTATTCATATTTTGATGTAGTACATAGTGGAATTTTTATATAAAAAGCAAAGGAAACATATGGCGAAAATCTCAGTTTATTTTTTACTGTTTAAATTCGGCTAGATGTCATTATTGGAGGTTGATCTCCGTTTTGCTTTATTAGCAGACGGCATGTCTACTTGAGACGGTGATCAGACAACCAGTAATAACTGTTTTCATGTTCAATTGCTCACATTTAAGGGTCTAATCTAGAGTAAGCTAACTTCTCAGACTAGCTGGTTAAAAGGTTTATTGTTCATTGTTCAGTAGTACTGTTTACTTCATTTTTGTGACGATATATTAGTCATGATGGAAATTTCCATCTCAATGTCACATCCACACTACCATTGTTATAAACGTCAAGAGAACAATATATCCAAGGTTTTGCGTTCACTATCTTTTGGAAAAACCGATTGGAATCTCAAATGTTTTTTATTATTACCGATAGCACAATGTTCTGTCTGATAGTGAGTAGTTAACGCTAAATACCAATGGTATCGTATTTAGATAAGAGTAATATCTCTCAATTTCCTATGAAAAGTCTATATTGCCCTCAGTGCCTCTCACTGCCTGATTTATTTTGCTAATCTTGTAATTTTTGACGCAGCTTATCTTTCATTTTCTGCTCTTTAAGTGAGAGAAGAGTAGCGGAATGCCATTACGCCTTCGTTGCATTTTGTATGGGGTCAATTTCCTTCGCAAAGTGCTTTTTAAAATTTTATATTTCTAGATGTATACAAACATAGTAAGTTGCGATATCGTAGCTTGTTATTGGAGCAACCGTGGCCTAGCGGTAATGCACTCAACTCAGGCCAACATGGTCCTAAGTCCGAGACCCACCGCAGGCCATTGGTGACATCAGGAAGGGCATCCGGTCCTAAATGCCCGTGCCAGAACTAACGTCCTCTCAGAGGCACCCTCCAAGCCCCAAGGAACTGGGGGAAACGGAAGTAAGTCGAGTAAAGTAAAGCTTGAAATTGGGGGATATCTGAAGATGAAGTATTGTAATTATAGATTTTAATTCAAACTGCTATCTTCAAACTATTTTGCATCGTATTTTTGCCCGTTAGATAACCTCTTCTTATTGCTATAGCATCGGATTTGCAGATATGACTCTTGGAAAAATCTACTGTTTCTTATCCGAATTCAAACAAATGTTTTCGATGAAGTTGTATCTGATTGACCGTTCCACATAGATCCCTTTGAATCTACACAAAGTAGATTTGAAACCAATTTAAACTGTTCCATTTGCATTACGAAAAACAAAGTTTTGGGCATAATTAAATTTGTCTGCGATGAAACCACCCTACGCTCTGTTTATGGTCTGTGTCAACCAAAGCCGACACTTTATAAATTGAATGCTGCTGTATTTCGCCATAAAAAGGTTCTTATCATCAACTGAAATGTCTCATTGGGTTTAGGGGATTATTGTAATGTTGGTCAGATTTACTTGTAAGAGTTGGGTTTCATCTAAGGCCTGTTTTATGTAGCATTTAACTTAATTAATCGGAACTAGAGTTTTTACAACATCAGCTTCTACCACATGTTAAAATCTCATTTGCCCACTGGACTCTACTTTGCCGAAGTTTGCGTGAGTTCTTTACCGCATATCCAATAGTCTATGTACCACTTTTGTGATATGGTTTTTTTGACACTGAATCTCCGCCAGCACTGGCACGCTTACCGTTGGGTCTTTACAGAGGAGCTTAGAATCTCTTGACTTCAGCATATTTATGCGCGACTAGGAGATCTATAAAGTTATGCTAAAGATTGTTTTGTGTGAAGTTCACGTTTGTCCTATCAATACTGTCTCTCTTAGCATAAAATTTCTTCTAGTTGAAATAGCATTGAACATGTTTTCCACATCGTAGGTTTTTTGCTCCATTGGAGCTCTTTTTTAAAAACAAAAAATTGGTGCAGTTTCTCAAATTCATCTCTGATAATTGTCTTGCTGTTACTAGCAATCTAACTTTCACTGCAGAGAGGTAAATATTTTGTTCAACACATATTTTTGTCTTGTCGAATCAGTCCAAATATTTCCCTCTGTTGATTTTGATTTTGTTTTCTAGTTAACTTTGTGCTTCATCCGAACAGAAGCGTGAAAACAGAGTTGATATCTGCATCCGACGCACCCGATTTCTGTACGCAAGCTTACATAGATAAAGTTATCAACAGGTATCTTCTTAAATACAAGAATATTGAAGATTTTGTAGTTTTACAGATTTTCGTGAACCTTAATAATTGTTTGGATAATGTGCTCAATGTTGGAAAGGTTTGGGTATCAGATTGCTCGCAGGCAGTCACGTGGTGTTTAGTATATCAGTTAGATGTTATAACATTACACTTCCAGTTCGAGTTGCGATAGCAGAGAGTAGACATAGGTATCCATTTATATAAGTCACAGTTGTTCTCAATTTATTTTTATATATTCCGAGGGAAAAATGTCGTTTCATGCTCGGCCCGTCGATATCGCCCTTCTGATGCTTCTTTCCACATATTTTAATTCTTTTGACTCATAATAAATGTTATACGTTACAGATTTCTTGCAAATAGTTGTTTTAATTGTCTGTAGTTAAATAATTTTAATATAATTGTACTTACTCTCCATTTGGTTCTATGTGAATAATAGTAGTTTGTTAGCAATGCCTTGTCTTACTGACTGGGCTACCATGACATAAATACTTTGAAATGAGACTTATTCCCATTGCAGATGTCTATCTATTCCAATTACAATGAGATGCATTTTGCGCAAAGCAGCTAGCTACATCCCGGTAAACTCCGATCGGACTGGCCCTGTTCAAGCCATAAAGACTGAAACTCCTCGCCCTAAGCAACTTAAGCTCCGTATACCGCCGTTCAACATGGATAACTCTGCTAGCATTCCGCTTGTTTCTCCCGGTGTTTATAAAAAGACTTTACCAACGTTTTCAATAGGTTCGGATTCTGGCTCAGGGAGCTCCTTTGAGTTTCCTGTAGGTGATTCTGTCTCAACTCTCCCTGGTGCATATACAAAACCAGCTGCTTCTAATTCAATGAAAAAGTTAAAAGATTCGCCCGGAAAGCCAAGTACCCCAGGCACCCCAAAATCAAGAGCCTTCAAATTACCTAAAATTACCCTGAAGAGAAAACGGGATGGAACGGAGTACGAGATAGATAAGGAAAAATCAAATTTTGATGTGCTTGAAGAGACGGATGCTCATAGTATAGCTGACAGTTTATCTGAGGATGCAAGCGAGGCAGCCAATCAGCAGAGTGCACAACCAAAACCAGGTAACCTTGACTTGAGCTCATTTTGTTTTGTATATTTCACATTCTGTAAACTTATCTAGACAAGCATAAAGGACAAATCTTGATTGGCTGTTAGCGAGCTCCCCAATTGCGGAATCTTCCAAAAATAATGGTATGTATGTAAAAAGCATCCACCTCCAAGTAGGTAAAAATTTGTCTGTAATTAAAACGTGATATTTTCTGAACGGGCCACGATCGCGAAAAACTTCGCGGTAGATTTTTAGAAAAATTCGAATGAGGGGCAGTGAAATTGGAGATCCTTTCCTGCCTGATTGGCTAAAAGCCGAGAAGAGTCCCCAATTGGGGAACTCGCCAACAACCAATCAAGATTTGTCCACTATGCCATCTAGACATGCGTTACTTTTTCTAATAGGGAGGCGCCGCTGCTGATTGCAAACACATTGCAATAGAAATACTCTATTGCCCAGAGTTCTTTATTAACAATTTATGCCATCAACTTCGTGTAGTGAAATTCTAGGTCCAGATTAACAGCTCTACAGTTATACTTATAAAGTTAATGCCGCGTCTCCCATGACAAATTCATTATGGCATGATGTACCTCCTTAAGAAAGCTGAGTGCTTTTGCTACTACTCAAAGCATGACAGTAATTGCATCATTTTTGAACGATTGGTCAGATTGACTTTAGATTTTGTATTGTGTGGTTTTTGAAGGTATGGCTCTCAGAAAGTTATCTCGACAAGCAATGAAATTAAACACACTGTAGACTCGTTTGAAGGCCAAACTAGTTCATGATTACATTTACATACTTCTCAGATTCTTCAATTATTTTCACTAGCTGATGATTCATGTCATATTCTTTAGTTTCCTTTGAAGAAAATTCAGCCGCAGGTGCATTTATCTTTCGGTGTATAGTAGTTACCGCTCTGGATGTTTCTCAAAGCATAGTATTACAAGGCATCTTGAGATGCAATTTTCTGTCACAGAAATCTTGTTTTGTTTTTGCATACTACTGACGAGCGTAGGCTTTATATCCATGAGTATGGGTGCTTTTCGTTTTCACTCAAGCAGAAATTTGAATGGCTCTACCGCAGCTTTTGGAAATCATGTATGTCAAGATGCGCGTTTTCACTGCATAGCCGTTACTTGTAAATGTTTGTTTCCTATAAAAAACCTAGCTCAAACATAGTAGTAAAAGTTTCTTAATTTTGTTCTACATTTTAACTGTAAAAGTTTCTTTGAAGTTTCTAAATTTAATAAGCTGTTTGCAGTGAAAACGGAAACAAGGCATGGACATAGCAAACTATTAGTATTATTACTAATAAAGTACGTCTGTACGCGCTAGAATCTAAAGCAATGTCCTGTTCACATTGTTTTAGTGCAGCTTTGGTTAAACCAGGTAACAATTTCAATATGCTACTTGTCCATTGTATCCTGGCTCTTTCCATCTAAAGTTTCTTAAATTGTAATGTTTCTTTTACTAGATTCCTTATATACTGGTTTCTTAAAAAAACGTATAAATCTAGTGATGCAAGGGACAAGGTCTTGTTTTCTGGGTCCCATATTGGAAAGCAGGCGACTGTTGATCTCCAGTCATGATTGAAAAGCAGCAGTTTTCAAAGTGTTGTTGGCGATGATCTTAAACCACAGGGAGCTTTGGGTTGCGGCACTAGCGTTTTAGTAAGTGCTGCCCTTTGGATGAAAAGCAGCCGTGCCCTAGCTGGGAGAATGGACAGCCCCACCACCTAATAATGATTTCCCGCTCATGAAAACTGCCTTCAACTGTCTGCGATCAGGTCTGCGGTTGGCGATGATTTGGCTGTTCAATTCATCGATGATGTCCCTTCAGCGATGATATTCCTCATTATAGACTATTATGGTTTCGTTTGTGATACGAAGTCAGTTATATTACCTACATGGAAGTTGAAAGCTTAGAGCGAAAAGTTTCTTATAATGAAGATTAGGCATTAATTTTAATTGTTGACTTCCTATAACCCCTTCAATGATATCAAATTCAAAATAACATTCTTTACCTTGCAGCAACAACACAGGGGATGGTTAAAAGTTTACCAATACAGGACAATCAACCACGTGACATAACATTTACTACAAATAGCATGCCTTTCGACCTTTCAGTTGATGCTCTGTCATCTAATGCAATTAGCATAAACTCTGTGGGTGAACTCGAAGGGCTTCTGGGTACAAGCATCGATGTTTCCTCAATAATGGGAGGCGGTCTCGTCACCCAACTTGGCATTCCCGGCTCTACGTTTCCTGATGGATTTGGAAGCATAACCCCGTCAACAGAAGGTCAGCTATTTCATTATATTGTACAAAACATCCTCTTGATAACAGTAGTGTTAGAGCGAACAAATAGACCCACGTATGAGCACCTCTTGTTTGTGACAAAGCTTGTGCGTCTGTTTAATTCCTGATATCTTCCGAGATTGATCTAGTTTTTATTTGGATTCCCTTCTATTCCACCCATCTCGGGTATTCTCTGCTCTTTAGGGAGGAGGGCGTTTATTTTAGATTGGTGTTTAATAAATTCCGATCGTCAATTGGAGCATTTGTGGTATCCATGAGCAAGTGGATAAGTTAATAATTGAATGAGTAGGCAAGTGTTGGATTGAGTGAGTTAGTTATTGAATGATAATGTAAGGAGCGAGTAAGTGAGTGTGTGAATGAGTGAGTGAGATAATGAGTGAGAGACTGAGTGAGTGAATGAGTGAGTGAGTGAATGAATGATTGAATGAGTGAGTGACAGAATGAATGAGAGACTGAGTGAATGAGTGATTATGTGAGTGAGTGAGGGAATGAGTGAGTGGATGAGTGAGTGAGTGAGTGAGTGAGAGAGAGAATGAGTGAGAGACTGAGTGAGTG
>WIPJ01000516.1:248046-269987 GCA_018155075.1 Cassiopea andromeda
TCTGGGACAATGAGTGAGTCAGAGAGTGAGTTCATCTGTTAGCCAATTCTTATGAGGCTATGTTAGTACCTTGAAAATAAGTGCTTGAGTACCAATGACTTTCTTTTGAAAGTAGCCAACACTTCTGAATCGATGCTTGATATTTTTGCTTAGGCGTTGGCGGTGATAATCAGATGGAAGCATTTGATCTTAATGCCATTTCTAGTGGATCTAATTTAGCATTTGGCGTTGATGATTCATTGTCAGGAGTCTCAACAGCTGCAATCGGTACGTACCTTCACGGATTAAATAAATGTCTCTTTGGAGAATTCCTTTTGCATGCATCAACTTGCACCTCTAATCGCGTCGCACCTTGTTGTATCCTGTTGCTTGTGATGGCCATCTTGTGGCTTGATTTCAATTTTTGTTGAAAATTATTTTGTTTATTTGTCCAGACCACCGTTTTTCCATTCGCTTACACTTTTTTTATAAGAACCAGTAGAACTGAGGCTCAGGCTGGCTGTTCTTAATTTTTCCTAAATTTTGAGGCTGAATTGTTCTTAATTTGTTCTTAAATTAGTAGCATGTAAGCCATTTAGAAATACCTAGAAAGACAATATGTACGCAAGACAACATTGGATGTTTTGATTGATTGAGAGCCAAATGTTACCACCAAGATGATCTCTTTTGCATGTTAATGATTTTTATTGAAAAGAGTTGATAAACAATTACAAATAGACAATGTTAGTACAGTATTTAGTTTCGCTATGAGCAACTAATTTTTGAAAATCAAATAAAAAGTGTCAATGTTGTCAAATCTCCTCAGTTTAACAAGGAAATGACGTTTCATATCCATTTGTTAGTAGAAAGCTTCTGCATCTTTTTCGATAAATACGTTGTACGGCAAGGCTTCAGGCTCAGCCTTGTTTTTACTTTGTTCTTAATTTTCCACCAAATTTCAGGCTCGTTTTCTTATAAAACTGTTCTTATAAAAAAAAGAGTGAGTGTATCTATCTTTTCGTTCTATTCAGTGATTGATGTAATCCACGACTAGTTCTGTATTTTCCTCATAGATCCATCAATGGTTGTAAGCTCAACAGCCTCACTATCAAATGCGCCAAGCTATGATGTCCAGCAGTCGCTATTTGACATTGATTCATTTATGATGAGCACTGAAGATGGTAGTATGTCATCAACAGATCAATGATTTCTGTATCTTGGATGCCTTGAGAGATCAAGCTTTTATTGTATTAATAGTAGCCAAGTTGTAAAAAAGTATCACAGTGGCGGGTTCTTCTCTACATGCTTGTTGGATGTGGCATACATAGAATATGATTGACGCAGGATCAAATGATGCAAATGTATTAGTTCCGCATACTCTAGGGTACCAAATAATTGGGAGGTGTAATATATGGGGGGTTGGAACATTCTCTTAAATTTAATAAGTGTGGGTTGGAATAATTGGAGGGGGGTTGTAAATGTTTAAACATTTGATAAATTGGGAGTTGAATAATTAGAATAATAGTTATATTTATATCATTGGCCTGATGATTTCAATTAAAGTGGGAACGTTGTCCATTATTAAATGTAAGGGATTTTCGTTTTTGGTTCACATTTGGGGCAATTATAAACTCATGTCGTCAAAGTTTTGGAAAATTAATAAATTGGGGGGTAGGAGTAAGAGCGGGGGGTTGGAAAAAATATCGAAAATTAATAATCGTGGGGCGATTATTCGGTACTCTTGAGTACGATCTATCTTGGATTGTTCGACCCCATACAAGACTTTCTATAAATTTGCTTGTAAGCAGCACCTTAAGGGATCCTGTTGCTGATAAAAAACTCACAAATAAGAACCCACGTTTATTAAGAACTTCCAGCCTGAAATCGTGTATTTTGACTGCAGACAATTAGAACCTTTTCAGCCTGATGTTCCAACCATGTTCCTGTTATTGGTTCATTTTTATCCACCAGGAAATGTGCTCATTCTGTTTGCTAGTCAACTCGTTCTGTCATGCCTATGTGTTTTCCTAAGTAGGAATACACATTAATGCTAAATGGTCAATTATCCTTTTTTCTGACTTGTATTTGGCCCTGTGTTTTGAACCAGAACCCTGATTGCTGGAACCATCACATTCTACAAGAACCCAAACATACTCATTTCCAAATTATAGGTTCTTATGTGCGACAATCTCTGCCAAAAGTCTTGGAACACTTGCATTATTTCTGCTGCTCATTTAGTAGTATCCCCCTCTCCCCCTCAAAACAATGTTGTTGTATACAGTGTTGAGAGGTACCGAAAAAGCCGCTATGCTTGTAGACCCTTCTCTGACAAATAAACACTTAATCCAACATTTTTTTTGGGGGGAAGGGGATTTCCATCGTTCGACATGGATAAGAAAATCATTTTCATCAGAAATTATGCATTAATTAATTGGTGTTCCAAGGGCTTTTGGCAGAGATTGTAGCTATACTAATTCTGTTTCTCATTATGCTCTCAATTCTATAGTTATAGTAAAAGGATTTTCCTCAGAACGAGAGTAGCTCCCAATATTCACTGCAGACCTCTCTGTGCCTAGGATGAAGTGTACCATTGCTCTAAATATGGTACTTCATAAATCCACGCACTGATTCCTATTATTGACGCAAGCTTTGTCAATCCATGAATCCATTAAAGTTTTGTCAATGTAAATAGTGATATTTATTGCTTTAAAATCTCAGATCACGAAATAAGAATTGTCTTTTTAGAGGATATGAGAGTAGTTTATACTTAACGTGTTTCTTTTTTTAAATGCGTTGACTGACTTTGCGGACCGTGAACTTGAGCTTACTTCCGCTAATTTTTTATCTCTTTGTCGGTTTCGAACAAGCAGAAAGTCCTTCTATCCAAAGTAGATGTTGGAAATTTTATTTGCTTTAAAAGTATTACACATTTACAATATTATCAGCCTTCATATTAAAGCAATTTTTTTTGGGAGGATTATTGGCCACATTGTCAAAAACAGTCAGCCTGTTTGTTCAAAATGAATGGCAAGATTATTTAATGAAATCTGTATTTTTGCAAAACATTGCTGAACGAAACCATTAACTTGTGCGTATGCCTGAATAGCTTCCTTTCACTAATTGTTTAGCTCTTTGGCAGTTCGAGGACGCAGGTTCTTCTCTCTAAAGTAGCGTATGAAAATATTAAGTGCTCTTTAAATGTTTACACAACTGCTATCTTCCGTCTTTGTATTCATCATTTATATGACGGCATTTTCAAAGAAATTTTCTCGCTTCAACGCGCCTTTTCTTGGAACTGCAGCCACAACCTCTGCATAGGACTGAGTCTGCAAGTGAACGGGAAGTGTTTCGACTGACCTTATGGCTGAAATTTTGACTTACAGGATAGACAATATGGCAAAGAAAACCATAAAATGTTTAGTATTTCTCATCATTTATCTTCAATGCAGTCTATGCAGCCCAGAAGAGAGTATACTGGGGCACATGCTACCACTTGGTTCGCACCAAAAGCCAGAGAATGTCGAAGAAAGGTTTGACATTCCCAGTGCAAAAGATTTTTTTGAGAATTATGTTCTCCCTTCAAAGGCAGTTGTTTTGCGAGGTATATTGAAAGATTCTCCAATGCTTCACAACTGGACAGACGAATATCTGCTCGAAAAGTATCCCGATTTTGAACTTAGATTAGAAGCAAAGACGGAGAAGGAAGGTTATGTTCCAATGGGAGATGTCAGCTTAGGACGCGATTCATTGAAGAACTTCATTGACACTTATCATCAAACAAATAAGTACGTTGTTTCTGAGCTACCAACTCCAGCTTGGGATGATTTCTTAGTTCCTCCATCCTTAACTTGTGGCCCAATCAAACAAAACATGGTGGAAATCGATCTATGGATGAGTGGTGGGAGCACTAGTAGCCTTTTGCATAAAGATGCATTTAATACTCTTAATTGCCTAGTCAATGGAACTAAAGAATGGAAATTATTTGAATACAAATATGAAGGAAGTCTTTACAAAGCTTATGAGGCAGGAGACCCAAAAGGTGGATTTTCCAGAATCAACCCAGAAGCTGTAGATCTCAAGAAATATCCAAAGGTTTGTCAACGACTTTTAGATATAATGGATGTCATTTTAAAGTATGTATGAATGAATCTTTGTGCCGGAAATATAATGAAATTTTACACTACATGCTCTATATCATTCTATTTTACACCTTCACATCTTGATGGGAAACTTGACATGTTATGAAAGTTTTCCTTCTGTGTTGACAGTACTAACAACTTTAGTAATTATTGCCTAAGATTGAAATTCAGCCTTGATTAATAAAACTTTTTCAATGTGGTCATGCTTAAATTTTGCTCCTACTCATACTGGATGGAAACATAATTTTTGAGGTGCTACTTAATTTGTGTATACATTTAATACCAATAGATTGAGAGATGTATCTCTTCCATGTCACATTGTTGTGCTTATTATGTGTCCTATGTTTATTGACAAGAACCAACCAGCCTTAGACTACAATAATATGGAAAATTGTTGGTATTATAATGCTTAAGACTTGTGCACTTTCTTGATTGCATTAATTTTCCTGAGCACATACTATGGCATAAGTTTCAGTCACATGTAAGAAGTCTGAATATCCCATTTGTATCCCTTATATTTTCTCCATCCCCTATTTCAAGTATACTGTAGAGGCATCAAGACTGAGGGCCAGGGGGTACTGCCTTCCACTTTTTTCATAAAGTAACATGTTTCAGTATTTTTACCTGTGCCTATCCCCAACCTTAATGACCAAGCCCCTCTACTTTGAAACTTTTCTTGATATCCCTGTATTATTTCTCTTGTGTGTCTAAAAGAAGAATCCTAAGTCATTACCATTTGTTCTGCTAATTTTCCAGTTGCTCCATACCTTAATAGGGCATCATGGTTCCCTTATTCCTTCCTTTTTTGGAAATCTCTAGACACCTTGCTATTGCATTATGTATTTATTGTTGACTATCTCTGCTGGAAAATAGGCATGACAATAACATCAGAAACAAAAACAACTTGAATCTTGCTAATTATTTTTTTAAATTAGTTATTTACTCTCTTCAATGCAGAAATGCCTTAATAATTATGATCTTTCATTGGTACCAAAAGAGCTAATACTCTCTTTAATTGTGAGTATCAAACATGAATAGAGAGAATATCTTTGCACACAACTCAATTTTGTTGCATGTGTATTAGCACCACCATTATGGAATATAAAGCCATGAAGTCATTGATTGAATCCTACATTTTGCAATTTATTACTGCAGTTTATTGCATTGTAATTGTGAACCACTCATGCCTTTGAGACTTTATACACAATCTTATATCACTCACAGTATTTTACTCTTTAATTGCACTCCAGGTGGCCACAGTTCCATGGTCATTTACAACTGTGCACAAAGGCGACTGCCTTTTCTTGCCCAAAAGTATGTACCACCAAGTAAAGTCATTTGGCACAATGAATACTGCTGTTGCAATCCTATTTTCTCGTTTTGACAAGCCAAGTGAAAGAAAAGCAAGCTATAATGACTGTCCAAGTGATTTTCTTCCACTTAGTAAAATAGATGTTGATTGGCAATATCCTGGGAAGGGGGCCATGTCCATGGGGTATCCAGAATTATCAGAGATAAGGGATAGTTTAGCTCAAATGGTTGGTGGGAGCAGTAAGAAGCTCTATCAAAGAATAGTACAGGCAGTTGACTTGAAAGATTTCCATCCATTGAATGCCACAGAGAAAGCTAGACAACTGCTTGTGTTGCTTAGTGATGGTGATTCTAATAAAAAAATTGATAAGAAGTTAATAAAGCAGCTCCCAAGAAGTTTGTTGAGAAAAGCAGCATTTCTGGTAGAGCCTCTTATACCATCAAATACCTATGAATATGAATTCTTTCATATCTCCCCTAGGGAAATTGCAGAGCTTCTTAGTATTCTAGTGAAGAAAGGTGAGGGCATTGTGCAAAGGAAGAACTTCATCGAGCAATATCAAGAGAGACTTTGGGGATCTAGCAAAATTGCAGGCTTGCTCTTTGATGATTTGGCAGGTAAAGAAGCTGAAAAAGTAGCAAAGGAAGATATTGTTAAAAATTTCTATATTGCAGCCAAGAAGTTTGATAAAGAAGAACGTAGTGAGCAGACGGGAGATGAAAGTGATGAAAAAGATGAAGATAGGAATGAAGAAGATGATGCATATATAGGCCGAAATGTTAACCTAGCTGATAGAAAAGATGTAAATACTCTTAAGGATTTAGGAAAGCAGATTTTGGAGGGTGACTTTGTTGATACTGGATTCAATCCTAATGCCATTAGAGAAAATGATGAAGCTGAAGACGAAGAAGATAGGGAAGATGAAAAGGAAGATGATGTAGAAGAAACGGGAAGTCCCAAAGGAGGAGATAGAGATAGTGAACAGAAGAAGGACGAATTATAAGCAAAGCATTTGTAACTTTGCAGAAATTTTGAGACTATTTTCTAGAAAAAGTTGAAAGCTAAAGTGATGCGCAGTTATGTCGAGGACAGGCCTACAACGTACAAATTTTAGCTGTAATTTGCTTAATTAGCCCAAAACGTCTCCTCTCTCGGAATTTTCACCGTATGTCCTGTAATATTAATTGCTTTTTCTGTTGTTCAACATAGACTAAGGTTGATAGTCTTAGGATGTGCTAGTTTTGCAATTAGCATCTCTTTTCTACAAACCAAGGCTACAATTTACGAAAACTAGAATATTTCAGTGGTGAAAATGACATTTTTTGCAGAAAATAGAATCAAAACATTACAAATCTTGATAGTTTATAGAGATATACATTTGTGCATAAGATAAGGCTGTTGTCCGTGAAATTTGCAGATTTTGTAGGGTAATGGCGCATTCAACATTTGGTGATATTGTTCGAACAACTTAATATGGAGTGGAGCAGGAATGGCCAACCCGCAGCTTCCGAGACGCATGCGGCTCATAGCTTGGTTTCATGCGGCTCTTAGCCTGGTTTCATGCGGCTGTTCCTTTCATATAGAAGTGTATGCTTCTTTCGTATATATCTACTTCGCTTGAGTTCAATAAGATATTTTGGTGTAAAACGAAGGGATGGGGGTGATGTTCATTTGCACCCATATGTATGATGGGGTTCTTTGCAATGAGGCTCTTGGTCTCTCACCGGCCTAAATTTACAACTGAAGGAGTATCGAGAATAATATGAATATGAACATGGCTGGCAACCCCTGTTGAAAAGAGAATTTATTCCCAGGATAGGAGAAATGCAAATCATCAAAATATCAGGTGTTGTTACAATTTTATTATATTCAAAGCCTAGGGATCGTTAGACACTATATTTGGGATAACACATGACAATAGGGACGCAGCATTTGGAAAATAAAAAGGTTAAAATTAATAGCATGGCATCGAAGAGCTAAATAGTCCTAGGTCATTAGTTTTGATAGCTTAGATTTGTTAGCAAAGCACGGGACTTCGAGAAAGTAGGATGCACACTTTCTAAACTTATCGGTATGTCCAACGTCGCAGCTGTACTTCACGAAAACTGACAAGACTTTAGAAGAAACCCATAATGCTTATAATGAATATGGCACGAACACAATCCACATTTAAAAGTTGAACTTGCAAAATTTTTGTAGGGACGTTGGCAAGATCATAGTCCATAAGAGATGATAAAATTTATGAGGAAATCATTTGGAAAATATTAAGACTGTAGTCCATGAAAAGTGATTGAAACTCTTGACAAAATTATCTTTGGAAAATACTAAGACTATAGTCCATGGAAAATAATAAATCTTGAATAAAGTTTTATTGGAAAAATACTAAGACCATAGTCCAGAAAAGTGGTACAAAGTTGGACAAAATTGCATTTGGAAAATACTAAGACTATAGTCTACGAAAAGTGGTTGAAATTCTTGAAAAAATTCCAAATGAAAAACACTAAGACTACAGTCAACAAAAAGTGGTAAAACGTTGGACAAAATTCTGTTTGGAAAAAAGTAAGACTGTAGATCATGAAATAGTAATGATAATGATATTGAAATAAGATGATTATGATAGCTGATGGAGAAAATTCTAGCAGGAAAAACTAAGCTACTCTCAAAACAAACCACAAAATATTAATTTTTGGAGACGAGCTACACGTTTTTTCTATTATAAGAAAAAGCTTATAAGAAAATGAGACTCAAATGGTCAAAATCTTAAGAAAATCTTAAGGAAATCACGAGGCTCAACTTACAAAATTTAGTGTTTGTAATGGCCAAACTCGATATTTCGTCTTTATTGCATTCAAAATGTTAAAGATGGACTTCAATTTCAAGTATACAATATTAATAACGAAAATGTAAACCATTCTAGCCAGTTTAGTTCAGTAAAAGATAAGAAAAATTTAAGAACGTCTCAGACTCAATTTCGGGAAAAGTTAAGAAGATTGAGCCTCAGGTAAAATTACGGTTTTCTTATTAAAAAAACATGTATTATTATTCAATAACCTTTCACGTTTTGCAAAATATTTCAATCTTCAAATGTTTTGCTGTTTTACAACAAAATAACAATGATTTTCATGCAACTTGGCAAACCATGAGGTCTTTTCAGCATTCGCTGAGGGTGTAAATCATAAATTATCCCATCTGTTGGTTCTATCCTTTGGCAAAAAAATGAAGGGTTAAAACATGATGTTAATATTGTCAATCCTTCCAAAACTCAGATAATATATAATTTTTTCCAGAGGCCCGTATATTTGCGATTTTGAAACATTGTCATTTATCAATCACTTCAAAATCTGAAAGTTGAATAGTTTTTCAAGAGTTGCTTCTAGAGTTTCCAAAATTTGAGGCTTGTGTTGATATCTGTTAGTGCCACACATCAAAATTACAATACGAGAAATACAGGATTTTGGAATGCAAGTGGCTTTTTAAAATGTGGCATTATAGTCCACGATGTTGTGCATAAAAGCATAATTGACCAGAAGGAAGGTGCAGAGTAACTGCATATCTGTTTCTATATGCCAGAACTAAACCTGCTTGCATAGGGATTGTGCACTTCATACCAAAGCGAGCAACTTGCATAGCAAAGTAGCAGAGAGAAAGATTTCCAGGCAAGAAGAGTCGCAGAATTGCATGATTTCAAATGTTGAAATTTGATCCTTACTAATTCTTAAATAATTTCAAGGATACTACATAATCATTCACAATATTGAGGCAAAGATAATAAGTTCTATTGTAAGAAATTTCTTCATAATTTGTACATGCCATTTCGCTCCCCTTCCTAACATAATCTATCTTTGTTTATGTAGTCTTGTATTAACACGCTTTACCATTAGCTGAAACGAGAATTGGAGTGTTAGTTGCATTTGAATACGAGTCTGATATCAGCGTTTGTTGATGTACACTATGTTGATAAGCTATCCCTTGATGTAAGTCTCGTGTTGGCAGGGGGAAACTAGTCTCTTTTGACTTCGGCTTCTTGTTCTTGCCTGACGTTTTTCTATTTCGTGTTTGAATCCCCTCTTTCTTCATTGTCAATGGTCGATTTATCTAAACAACAGAAATGGAAATAAATTATTCTCAACATAGCTATACTGTCTCGCATGGTGCTTTACAGAAACTCTTGGAAGCAGCTTTTACTGAAAGTTATTTTATTAGCAGGGCCGGCTCCAGGAAATTTTTGTAGGGGGGTGTAGGCTACAATGTACCGAGTAGAGTGCCGCATTTCAAACAAAAATTTTCAAAAAATTTACCGACCGAAAATTAGACTATCGACTGAATGGCCAGGATCAATCGCTGGGGGGGGTGTCACACCCCCTACACCCCCCCATGGAACCGGCCCTGTTTATTAGGCAAGCTTAGAAGGCTAGCTTTTGGCAGAATGTTTGCATTAGACAGCTCTTCTTATCAACCATCTCTCTGTATAAGAAAATTCTCTCCTTATCCCAGTCATAACAGTACTTGCTATCATTTGCTCCTTTTCTTTCACTTTGCATTTACTGCTCTTTGACACAAATGCCGAGAGCCCTATGTTTTATATAGTCGATTTGATAAGATTGCCTGTGAATTTCTAAATATAGCATCGGTGAAAATGATCACAACGTGGTGATATATTCATGGTCCAAGCAAATAGTTCTTTATATGGACTAAAATCGATTAGATGCTAAGTCCTGGAATGAAGTACCAATGAAGCTCTGTAGGTTGTCTTCCAAAAAATTGCTTAAAAAAAGCTTAAAGCATACTCAATACATTCGATGAAATAGGTTAGTGTAGATAGCTTGAAACGTCAAACAATCAAAATTTATAGTAAATCCTATTCATTTTTATCAAAATTCACTTTATTAATTTATCTTCATAGGGGGTATTCCCTTCCCGTTAGTTTACCTACTTAGGGAACTCCTCCTTAAAAATTCATGACACCTAATTTAGTAGTTGACCTTGCTTTAATAAAGATCGATGCTTCAATACATTATCCCCCTTTGATGATCCCTCAATTCCAACTCTGACATTTATTGAAGTGTTACCCCTTAATGGCAAGGTATAGACCAATATCCTCTTAGTTGCATTTTTTTTCTTTTGTTTTGCTATATAAAATTTGATGCTGTTGTTGTCAATGTTATGAATTTAAATTATTTCAAATCAATCAATCAATCAATCAGCTATTGCATTTCAGAAGACATATTAACAATAACATTGATAACAATTGATGATTCATCTTAAGCTGCCAAACCATTAACTAATTGAAGCCAATCCTCCTCGTGTTTTAATACTATATAGAGTTAGGGGAAAATATGGCTATTATTTCATCAAGGTTGCATGGTGCATCTTTCACAAGCGTAAGCATTTAAGTTTATTATCTAGTCCATCTGTTATTCCTTTTCATTTTAACGTCATATTTTCCCCCAAAGAAAAGCAAACAGACAACAAACAGATGAATAAAGTAATTAACTTTAGCAAAAAACAGCAGCTATTCACCTTATGAAGCTTGTAGTATAGACCACATGCATTACAGACAGGTTCGCCGTTTGAATTTCGTCTCCACAAAGTCGTCTGTGCTGTCTTGCAATTGGAACATGAAATACCAGTTCTTCTCGATTGAGACTGAAAGAGATTTTAGAAGAATTTCTTTAAATTGCTTTTTCAACTTCAACGGAATAAACTAGACACCAGTCCTTAAATGGAAGTGAGCTGAAGCTAATTATCAACATTGCTATACGATTGACTTCTTGCGACTGGTGTGCTTATAATTGTTGTTGGTTGCTATATCCTAGACTTGCAGCTGTATACAAGCATACAGACAGTGGGGAATAAGGACTTGTGTCGTCCCCAAAGTCACTGAAATTAGATATAGGTGTGCTCTACTCCATCATTTTTGCTCAATCTTCCCCCAACACCAACTCAGTAAAGCTTCCTACGGCCCCCTAGCTGTATGGGACTTCACCATGAAGTGCAAACTGGAAATTCAATCTTTCTTTATAACTGCACAAGCAAACAGCATACTTTAAAAAAACGCTAAGTGTGGTCTCGGAAGCAACAATTTCCATTGGAACAAGTATAGGAATACAATAAAGCCATAGACACCAATTATTGTTAAAAGAGGGCCCATATACATGCGAACAGTAGAGGTTTGATGAACAGTCAATATTAATGCTGCCAAATATAATTAGCCATGCTTATATATGAGACTAAGCAAAAATCCAATTAAGTAAAAGATAATTGAATGTTGACATTGCAGTTCGTTAAGAACGGCTCATCATTTGATTTAGCTTGGGAGTAGAATAGTTTACGATAACAAATATGATGTAATTGGTAGTTTATTATAATAAACGTGATGTCATAGGTAAGTTGATTTAAGCTATGAAGTAGCAGGAATGTAAAGTAAGAACACAAAGAAATCATTATGGAGCTGCAAAGAAACATTGTGTGCGAACTTGACTCTTCTAGCAGAATTCTTTCAGAGAATTCATTAGTTAACATAGGATTCATTAGTTTATACAGGGTTTAATGTTTTTAAACAAACTTATATCAGAATGAAACTTTTGAGTTCCTAATACGCTGAGAAGTACCTGATTTCATCGAGTGTCTCACCGACTGACTTACCAATCGACTTACTGAGTCACTGCCTAACTTCTATGATTGACAGACTCACTATTTCACTCACTTGCTTAGGTGAATGACTGTATTAACTGGGAAAGCTAACAATGCTACTGACAAAGTCAAATTCTTGAGAAGTATATGAAGTTTGATCAACTAGATCAAGACGCTAACAACAAACAAAATGAACCTCATTTTGTATTGGTGAAAGGGACAGCCATTGGTACAACTTTAAGTTACAAATCTGATTTTATTAATACATTAAGAGGAAAGTAGCAAAAAATCTCTTCCCATTTCGATTAGATATCTCCTCCCATTTCTGAGTTGTGGAGGAACAATGGCATACGTTTGTAAAGGTAGAAGTTAGTTGAAAGATATTTTCTTACCAATCTCCGCTTTGGTTTAATAAGAGGTCGATTGGCTCCGTTCATTTTATGATAGAGACCACAAGCATTACAAAGGTAGTGACCATGAGCATCTCGCCTCCAGAGTGGTGTTGATGTTGCTCCGCAGTTCATGCATTCTCGATTTTCACCTGAAGCAGAAAAATACCTTTAAAATTGGTTAATGGAGAATGGAGCACTGAAGGGCTGTTTTCAGGTTGTAATATGTCTAAAACAGAAGTCATACGGTAGAGCTAGTCAGAGTCAAGAAAAGTCACGGCTCCACGACTTTGACTTCTGGCTTCTTACATTTTTGCAAATTTTAAGGAAGGCCCAGTAGTTTTGTAGAAAACCTGGCTTGAGTAAAATTCTGATGCATACTCATGAGGTGACTTGGCATAAAGAAAATGGAGATACAACGTGGTCAGCTTTATATCGATGCTGTTTAATGAGGAAGGTTGTACGTAAAGAGGTGGCTGCCGAAGGAAGGTCTGACTTTTTTGGACTCTGGGGCTAGCGTTTATGAAGATACCAGTATGGTGGAACCGGAAATGGCTTTTACTGGAGGCACACACTACTAAACTATTTACAAAGCAAAGTATAAATTCTACAACTTTATGGAGCCATTCAAATCACATCAAAAGACTCTACAATTTTTGACAGATTTCTGCTTACGGAGTGTTTCTCTGCGAGATTCAATGATATGCAAGACATATCTGAAGTTATGCCTAGTAATTTTTTGCCTGAAAGCTACTCGGAGAAAGAAAGTGGCTCCATCATCTCCAAATTACGTCACACCTTACGCGTGCCCAATCCCCTTATAAAAGTGGTGCCATGCTCAAAATGAAGCAAGCTGCAGCATAGAAGAGAAAATGTTAAAAAGAATGAAAAATTGTAAGCATCTAGTCGACTGACGGAAGAGCGTTGATGTCTGTTGAAGAATTCTAGGCCAGCCTTTCTTGTCTCTATCTGATAAGGTGCATAGAATGTCTCTTGCGTCATATTGAGATTGACAATTAGAACGAAGATTATGGAATAATTGATATTCCCTAAGAAAATAGTCCCCTTTCAATATAAGACACGCCTCTGTAAAGGTCGATGCATTTTCGTGAAACACTGAATTAGGATTATCCTTTGCATGACAGAGTTACAAAGCAATTAATACTGCCACTCTATGCTGTGACGAAATCTCGTCACCTGGCCTTCTTTTTCTCAGTTTTCTGGATTGGTAATCAGAACATAAAGACTTTTCTTTGTCATTGCATCAGGACGCTGGAGAGTGGAACGCAAGGGAGCAAACGCTCTCTCCCTCTCTCTCTGCATTCTCCGATAGGGCCAAGGGAGTTAGAAATGCCCTTTTTGAAACGTAATAGTATACTTCCAAACCTTGATATGACACAGTAGAAATCAAACACAGTACTTCCTCTAAAAGAACGGCACCCTCTGATAAACATCGCTCTAAAGAACACCGCGTTAAAAGTTCACATAATCAATGAAGGCTGTGAAGGCACAGTTTTCAAGTTTAAAACATTTTTCACACAGTCTTTTTTATGCATATTTGGGAAAATAAAACATTTTGTTAAGTTTCGTTTTGTATTTAACGTCGCATCATAAAGTTCGATTTTGAAAAGAACGACGTGGCATTTTTTAGAGGAAATACAGTAAGTTAGTTGAACTTTGACCTCCCTAAGGAAATCGAAGTATGTTAGGGATTGAGAATGTTGGGAAAAACGTACAGTCGAGGCACTCGGCAGTCGAATTATCGAATGTCGTCTGTAAAACTGTGAGAAGCCCGTTTTATGGGATGACTATGAAAAAGAGGTGTCTGAAGCGTTCTCAGTTGCTTGCCTCGCTTTGATCGCTTATTGTTGTAGGTACCCTTTGTTCCTTAGGTCCACCGTGTCCTACTCTGGATCCAGCGTTCCTGTAGTGCATAAGAGCCTAGTCTCTAGGTAGTAAATAATACACAGCTCTCGATTATACTCATTCCTCCTAATTGCTGCTCATACTTGTCGCAAACCTTTGACTACTAAACTTCCACATGTTGTTAAAGGCAAAAAAGTCTTATCAATGATTTAGAATGATTGGCAAACGTGAAATGAACATTGGCAATGCACCATATCCGGAACATCACGTCTCTGAAGTTGGAGGTTATTAGTCATGACTCAAAAGCATCTTGTGACGCAAGTTTGTGTTTAGAAAACTATTTTGAAGTAAGGACGGGAGTTGGTGGCCAAATGTCGAAGCTCTCGTGACTCAGAGCGCGAACCACAACGACTAAGCAGAGTGAATGGGAAATGAGTAATATAATTGGTGTTAATAAAGGCAGTCTCTCCCCCAAGGAAAATAAGTCTCATGTGGTAAAATGTACAATAATGGACCCATTTCTCCGTGTAGGATCTAATTGAATTTGGGAAATTATTGTAATATTTTGTTATAAAGAGCATAATAGCGTTTGGGAAGACAGCTTCTGTGTATAGAATTCGTAACCTAAACAGAAATGGGAATCGTGAGAAGCAGATGAAATTACGGTTGCACCTATGGTTAAGTTAGAATACGATGTTCAATTGAGTTCTATGTCTTTTGTTAGGTCGCTCTTGAATCTTCTCATAATCTGATTAACGTGCAAAATATGGGAAATTATACGGAAATAAACTAACTTTGATTAAAAGCCTCCAATGTGTCTACCATGATTAAAACACCCCACTCGCACGCCATTGCTAATACATAATGCTAACTATGAGGATACCTTCCCAGCGTCCACCTCAAATTACCAAAACACTTTTGCTATATCTAGAATTAAGTTAGAGAATGGAAGAGTGTGTAAAGTTAGATAACTTGTAGAGGCAATACTTTACTATTCAGGTGTAGTTGCAAACTACATTAGAAAGTATTAAGACTTATTAAGAGGTAGAAGATCAACAATGGAGACTTCTTATGAAATAAGAGAATGCAAATAGACATTTATAATTTAACTTGAAAGCTAAGCCTCTATGAGCAATCACCGACAGACTCTTCATAAAAAAAGCCAGTGTCGGATGTAGATTTATCAGAGCAAATAATTGTGTGTAAGTGAGAGTAGAGAGTTTGATGGCATATATTAATGAAAGAAAAGAGAAAGTGATCAATGCTGCAAGGCAACAAGATGCGTCATGATGGAAAGAAGATAGCAATGGATAAACTAGTGGTTTTCAACTTGGGTTTCAGCAGAACACTGAGATTCCCCTAGTGCAGTCCAGGGGCTCCACCAGAGGAAAAAAACATGCTATGATCGGCGTTATTTTTTTATTCGCCTGTGCAGATATGCAAACAGGAGTTCCTTGAGCCACTAGAATATGGCCTTGGGGTTCCGCTGCAGCAAAAGGCTGAAAACCACAGTAGTACATTGCAGAAGGAAAGTAAGACAAGGTATGATGTTTGAATTCAATGAGCATGCTAGAGGGCCTAGACGTAAGCATTGAGCAAAGAGGGGTGTGAAAGAAACAGATAGTTTATAGACAGTTGCATAAGATCAATCCCTTGCAAAGAGATGAATCATGAAGGAGCTTTTCACAAGGGGGCATTTGCATGATTGTAAAAGAGCAAAAGACTTGAAAAGAGAAAAAGAAGAATCGCTGTGAGATTTCTCTATACAAGTAGATAGTGTTTGAATGCTGGAAATCACATATTACTTTCTTCTTTCACATAAGAGTAAAGCAAGTACTGCAAGAAGAGATTCAGTCCTAACACCAATTTTAGGTGATTTCTTGAAAATAAGGGTTAAATAAGAGTTAAAGCTAGTAATATATAAATTTCAATTAGCTTAAGAGTGCCTATATGAGATTTAATGTGGATGAAACGAGGAATGATTATTTTGCCTGAAATGGAAACAATCTAAATGAATGATCAAGAATTTTAGGAGGAAAGCATATCAATCTAATTCAGAATATTAACTTTTCGTTTGAGAGACTGCTTTTATTTATAAAGCATAGCATGTGTTTAATTAATACGTATAAATGCCCTTTACAAGGGTATAAATGCTTTAATAGTCAAATAAAGAAGCTCATGTAAACAACTATAAAGTTTTCTCGGCTGATTTGAATGCTGTTTTGTAAGTTCCATCGAAAAATTTGCGGCAAGTGCAATTCCTTCGCAGTAAGGCGGTGCATTATTGCGAAAACATAATTGCTTACAAAACTTCAGTACTCAGGTGCTTTACTAAAGTAGAAAAGAACGTTACTGGAATCAAAAAAGCATTAAACTGGACTTCACTAAAACGTCCATTGTCTGTAGTTTACGACCATTCACAAAGAGATTTTAAATCTTTAGCTGTGATGGCATCAATCTTTTCTCTACATCCGGTCAGAAGATTCCAATGCATCCAGCTTAGTGTAATTCCTACTCATTCACTCCATTCATAGAATTTGATGCTGAAGGAGAACATATTGGCAGCTGGAGATAAAGCTTATAAAAAATGAAATGACAGCAATCCTGCCACATGATGTAGAAGAAAGCAGTTCTGTGCCTCAAGGATTGAAATCTCCAATCCATTTGACAAAAAAGATTCCACAACGACTAAGCTCTAGAACAGGGCATCAGACTGAGTCTAAGAAGTGTCTAGTAAGGCTTATCCTAAATAAATTGCATACAAGACTTTACAATTAGCTGGTGATGATACAAATTCACAAAATACAACTACATATGGCTTTCCAGTGTTTCTACAGTGGAGAAGGTCCATGTATGTTTGCAGGCAATACGTCAATGAAGAAAGGGGTTTCATATGTTAAACAGGGTGCCTTCAGCAATTCTGATAACTCAATGAAACTTCCTGAGACTGGCTAAAAAAAGGAAAGGAGCCAAAATAGTATTTACTTGTCTAAGCTTAGACTTTGGCTTAAGAGGAAGTAGAGACCTCATTTTTGATAATAGTATAGACATTCTGCAATGTGTACTACAAACTTTAGAAAAGTTGCAAGTTAAAATTAAGCATTTGAGAAGCCATGAATCTGAGTGAATATGCTTCCTATCAAGCAATACTGAAATTCAATTACATTTGCACTTAGAAATACTTCAATCAGAACACATTAAGATTAAAAATAGAAAAAGATGAAGTCAGCTGTTAAATCGTTGCATCTACATCATGCAAAATAGGATATTTGCTACATTTAATGCCAAGTTGTTGGCCAATGTAATTTCTGAAAAACTTTGCAATAGAAAATTCTGGTCCATAAAATTGTGGCGATGCGAATTATGTTCTTGGACATTTTAGCTTTATTTTTGCATTTTAAGCTGAGCTGTTAGGCCTACTTCTCATTTGCAGTTTTTCATGCTCCTTCTAGTTTGTAGCTTATTTGTTTCGTAAATAGAAATGCAAAAAGCTTGTATGACATGGTGCAAATAGATACTTCTTCCAGTAAAGAAATTTAGTCAAAATTTAGTTAAATATGAACTAATTTTGGAAGTTACAAGAGAGAGCTCACTTCGTCTCATTGAAATGGTAGTGGGCAAAGCACCTTGGTAATAGGAAAATCCCAACAAGATGGAATGTTCTGAGCGCTGTTCACCAGGAGGGTACTTCAACTTGCTGATGTGAAGTACCAATTCCACTCTTTCTTTACAAGAATACCTGAATTTTTTCCAAGCCTCAATATTCTTAAATTTTTCTGATTTTGAGCCTAGAATTATTCTTAAATTATTCTTAAATATCAAAGGCGTAACTTTGCCCAAAGATTTGAGGAATATATTCCAATATTTGTTGATCTTTTACCACATCATACTACTAAGCAAGAGTTTGTATTTTGTATCGGTAATGCATAAGTACATCTGAAAGTGGTATTATATAAGCTAGGATACAAAAAATCCTCATGTGTTGATGAATCTTGAGTCTCGCATTATTCATAAATTTCAGCGATTTTGAGCCTCAATATTCGTATAAACCTTGTTCTTAATGTCCAAACTTATTAAACTTTTAATGATTTCATATTTACATCATTATCTCTATTCTACTTTTGTATTTTTCCCTATAGTTGTTACCATATTTAGTTTTAAAAGTTTATTAGCAGGCTAGCCAATTGTGCACTACCTAGTATTAGTGAGGTGTATAATTGTATTTGTAGTGTTGATTGAATTATACGAAGTTTGAAAAAAAAAGAGTGTATTGCAGACCAATCACCTTTCTATTGCCTTCCTACTACTCTACCTGTGTTACTAATTACTAACGCGTTTCAACACATCTATGCCTGCACATTAGCACTTGATTAAAATTGCGTAAGCTGAATAAACCAAAGAGAATATAGGAAGTATTTATAGTGAAATAGTGGCTCATTGTCTCTTAAAAAGCGAGGAGATTAAATTAGTATCATTCAAAATGAAGAAAGCCTGGCATGCATACCATATTAAATTACATAAACGTTCTCTCTGGGCAGGAAATTGCTCCTTGTTTAACATGAAAATTTTACTAAGGGGTGTTGGTATGAATTACAATACATTTGAATGACATGTTTGTAGTCAATGCAGCGAGTTGGCGCCCTCTGAGGGAATAAATAGACATGAAGCATCTGAGGTAGTGGTATGAGAGACGTTTGTTAGTTATAAATGCAAGGCTGTGCTAATTTTGAATGAAACTTCTTTGGATGTATTCACAAGCAAAAGCATTTTTTAGGGAAATGGGCTAGCAGAAAACTAATTACTTAAACTACTTGCTTTCTACAAGTTAGATGTTATCAAAATTGATCTTCAGTTAGGTCCTCTTCTAATTGTAGTGTCCTAGTTGACGTGCATCACACGCCAACATACAAATGACAAATGGTTGCAACATGATTGGGAGTGCTTAGGTAATAATAAGAAAGTGTTGCTGCACTAAGGGTGATCTGCTTATACATTTTCCTTCTAAAAGCCCCCTGCCCATACACTTCACTGCTACAATGAGCAAAGTAAATGGTTTCAAAGAGAGAAGTAAAATGTTGCATTTGGATTATTTGCTCAGATGATTGAAGAACTCGCTGATCATATCTGGAACTTGGAATACAATTGTGCATTTGATCAGCATTATACAAGAAGTACAGTTTTTGAAAGTACCTGCAGTGCTTTTTGATATGTAGTCCAGAGGTGGAAAGTAGCTAACGAAAGAGTCTTTTAACGAAAGAGTCTTTTAACTAGCAATGAAATGCTTACCTAGTCAAAAGTAAATCTCGTTAGTTTTCTACAGATTGTTTTAACACTCATGTGCAGAAACGAATTCATTGCTATGGGAACCCAAAGCACTCAAGGAAAGTGCCCTTTTAGTTTTCATAACGCTGCCATAAAAGGCTTTTTCAAAGTTAGATTATAATAATCATAGTACTTTTCTGGATCCCTAGATCAAAAATACACCATTCAGGTAATTGTTTAAGCTACAGTCTAACTTAATCACTCTTAAGAGATCTCTATCCAGTGGAAAATCAATATTCATAGAGTGGATGGTATGGGAAAAAGAGGCAAGAACTTAATTATTTCCTGCCATAAAAACATGCAATATCAACAAGTCCCCTAAAACAACAATGAATGGTATCCATATTGTTCAAACTGGGGTCTAACTATTGCTAAACAATCAAGGATAGATGATAAGTTCCTGCTCTAAACTACAAATTCAATCCATATTTACTTTGAAGAGGAGGAGAAACGCACACTACAGTTTATAGAATTTCGTGTCTTAACATGTCAGGAGAACCCAGTAATGGGATTGCGGGCTTTTGCAACAGCTAGAAATGGAATTTTGCAAATTCAGCTGAACAATAGACGGGATAGCTTTGCAATATCACTAAGAATTTTGTAAGCTCCAAAGATACTGAAGACATCAGAAGAATTCAATAAAGTCTATGGAACTTCCTAAATCCTGAAAACAGTAAAAACACTGAGAACCAGATCCTTGGTATGAAATGAACTCTTTTGAGAGTATGACAATTTGAGGTGATTTGACCTCTTTTCTTCTTGGCTGCAGCTGAAAGTTTTAACTGTGATGTCCCGTAGAGGTAGTAAATCTCATTGCCTCACCTTGGGGGGGGGGAAGGATCTTGTCAACGAAATCTAACATATCAGCAATCCTTCGAGAGGGCAAAATAACATTAGCTTTTTTAATTGGTGGCTATCCCCCCTCCGTACCCCCTCCGTACCTCCACAGCTATGTGACTGCTAAAACTATGTCAATAGGGTAAGAATTGAGACTGCGTTGAAATACTTGAGCCTTAATGAGGGAGGTAGGAAGTACCATCTGGTGCCATGCCCTTAACTATATCTTAACTTATGGCTGAAACTTTTAAGGAAAGGAATGTTAGCAATAGCAATCAAGGATAAGACCATAGATAACGTTGATTTAGAGAGGGAAAACAGTAATTTTGAAAAATTGCAAGACAATCCAATAAAAATCGAGAAAAATGCAAAACCACTTGAATACGTCCAATGATTGCTTCTCAATGGAGTGAAGAAGCATGGAAAAGCGATCAAGATAAGAAAAGTAACTGATACCTGTCTCTAGAAAAAAGATAAGAAAATTTGATATGGCTATTGAAAAAACGCTGAAAACTAAGGCATTTATCGATGTAGAGAATCTTATCTCAACATCATCCACGTCGTCTCAATATTCTGCATGTGAGATCGTTCTAGATATAGTCTTTTACGACAATACAATTAAGTATAGAATTTAAAAAGTCGATATAGTTCATTGAAATATCAGCAGGATAAAGTAGGTAAAGGTTGATAACAATCATGATTAGAAATTTGTATTGTTGTAGTCATATCGATCAATTTTAGGGGAGCTCTTGAGTCATGGGAAAAAGAATTAAAAATGGAGGAAAATCAAACTTGGAGGTTTTTCAATATTCGTATTCACCAATCGTGTTAAAAATGGCTTGACATTAACAAGCTTATGCATGAGTTTAATAATTCAAAATTCCATCTTGATCGTAAATGCCATCATACAAAGATAAGATTTTCAGCCAGATATGAATTATTAAAAATGTCACGAAGTCCAGAGCTCAAACTATGCAGACAGCCATTCAAAATGACATTCCTCTTACATTTCAAACATGGCCATTTAAGTTTATCTGATATTAAGCTTTCTCAGGAATCAAAATACACCAGGCTGGATGGCATTTACCGCCAGTGTATTTGAAATTCTTGTCGGGCGTATGCCAAAAATTGAACGCTATATTCCTAAGAATGCATTGCAAATTACATTGGTGTGAAAAGTAATGCCAAGGGCTGCATGATATAAACAATACATATGACATATTTTATGCATGTGTACATCATATACACAAATTTTATGCATGTTTACAGCTTTCCATTCTCTTCGTAGTTGTGCATGATTGTTCATCTTTGTGCTGTTGGTTATAGATACGTTTTATAGCTGGAATGGTTTAAACAGATGAAGCTACGGCAAACGTTTTAAGAGTTATAATTTCTTCTTGAGAATCTATTTAACAATTTTCAAAATTTTCTAATGTGGTGAAGCTTATGATTGTTTATATATAG
>WIPJ01000516.1:271820-291671 GCA_018155075.1 Cassiopea andromeda
TCTTTAAGTAAACTATGTGGATAGGTCCTAATTGGTCACACTTGGGGCCAATTAGACGCATCCTAACACATTAACTGCATCTGGATATAAATTTAGGTTTACCTTTAGGTCATTATCCGACGTTTTCATACTCTGATGAGTGTCGGACGAAAAAAGCTTTCAGTATGTCAAAATTATGTTGCCGCTTTTTCGTGCTGTGGTAAATATATATGTATATATATATATATATATACTGAAAACGTTTTGCGTAGTTTTTTCATGCATATTTAAACCTTTTTCACGTAGGTCATGGCAGTATACACTGAAAGGCATTTGTGAACGATTGGCAAGCCTTGTATTGGTAAAGATTTGCTTCTCTGTTTCCAGTTAGAGAATATAGGAAGTACAGCACAAGCAATGAACATTTTACTATGGATGTATCTGTATATGCACATGTACATGCAAGAAAGCATTGCCACAGGATATTTGGAAAATGTCTTTCACCTAAAGAGTGCTTTTTTCTCGTGAAACTTTAGTTATCACCAGGAAGTTCCTCAAGAGCTCGGAACACTAAATTGCATGTAAGAAAGGAGTTTACATGAATAATTCAGCATCTTCCTAAGACAAAATTAGATGACGTTGAACGTCGAGTTTGTTTTCTCAAAGCTTGACATTGGCAGTCAAAACATTTTACGAATCTATTAAGTACTTGGCATGCAACTCTACCGGCTCTTAGCGCTATTATTGTACCTGAAGATTTCTGGTTATGTTAGAGTGAAGGGAAAAAAGAGATTTCAGGACACATATGTCCAATCGATTATTCTTATCTCATATGTAAGCTTTCGTTGAAACGACCTCTTCAAAATTCTTTTCTAATACTGAATAGCTTCTTCCTTTCGCAGTATACCACGCATTTTCCTTTAATTAACAGAAATTTGGACATGTTATTGCTAAAATCATGCGAAATATGCCATAAAATAATATAACTAAAGATGAAGTAGAAAAATTTGACAATTTCAGAAGCTAATGCTGCATCCCCCTGACATCTATAATACATTCAGATAATGTAATCACTAGACCATGACGAAGCAAATTTAGAAGTTTTCCAAGGCAATTTGAAGAAGTACACTTAGGGATGAAAAGGATTTACGAAAGAGGAAAACCAAATGGCACAGTGTGAGGAGAATATACGACAGAAAAAGAGTGAAATTTCGGTAAGTGTTCAGAAAAAGATGAAGAGAGGAAGACTGAAAGAAACAGAAGACATGGGATTCATTGAAAAGAATATGAGTAAATTAGACAACAGAGCATAGAACATTCTGGAGCCCACCTTTGAGAAAATTTAAATAAGCTATTCTATGATGTAATCCAAGCCAAGATTTATTATTTTACAATGGATGTGGTGCTAGAAAAATCAAGGACTGCAGTTGAATATTTTACCAAAGCAGCTTGCTACATTGGTTAGAAGTAACGACTTTGCAGATGGAGTTGACATTTGAAAAATTCTCATCAAAGCAAAGAGTGTAGCTCAAGCTGGTTTAAGATGTCAAAAACCACTGGAACAAGATGTTCTAATTCTGTTTTCATCATGCTAATTAAAACCACAAAAGTTTTAAGAAGAATTAATATTTTTTCAAGGAGTTTTCTACAATGTTCTGTTTGATTAAGCCGGATGGAGTTTGCTCATAGACAGTTCACTGGAAGACAAATGGTAAAGCAACTCACAGAAACAAAACGCGATGTTTGGTTGGATAGATTACATGAATTTTCCAAAGTTCGACTGTTTGGTTATTACCTTAAATTAATTAACTTTTAACATGTCAGAATATCTAAAAGGCAGCTAAATAAATATAGACGAATGCCAAAGATGAAAATGGCATATGCTGTTTCATGTAACTGTATCACTATCCAAACAAACGGCCTGGTTTTAAGAGCAATTTATTTCCTCAGCCACAATAATGTCTTATTGACGAGATGTGACTTTCAAATAAGCGGCATTTGCCCAGCCACATTTTAAAACCTTGTTACACAACTCAGAACTTGATTTCATTCACTGGTGTTAAGCAATCAGAAGATAAGGCAAACCAAGAGATAAGGAACTTCTCACTATCTATCATTGGGTCAAACGGCCTAGCGTCAAATGTGTTTTAGTTAAAAAGCATTCTTGTTCGCTTTACTTGTGGTAAAACTGTTTGCATCGTTTCATAGGTGTCTGCAAATAACACAGGGCCGTTGGTTGTATAATACAAGGGAATTTTATAGCTAAGATAAACATTCAAAGACCACGTGTGCAAGAGACCTTCGACGAGACATCTGCAGCTAACAATGCAAATGCAAAATTGCAATTCAACTTTAAAAAACTCACTGAAAAATAACCAACATCTTCTCACATTTATATTAACTAATTTTCTTTCATTTGCTAAGGAATTATATTTACAAAGCGGCTTGAATTGGCATTTTCTGCTAACCAAAAGGCGAATTATCATTAGCTCAAGAAACAACTGTAACGATGTTAATAATTTAAAGTTATTTTTAACGCAAATTAATAGACGCTAATGGTGTACGTCGAAAGCTTTCAAGTATGCTGAAAAAGACGAAAAGAGATCAAAATATTAAACATTCACAGTGAACAAACTTTTTGTCATGAAAGAACTCGTCATAGGGATAGCTCGTCATGTCTATGAATGAATATCTAAAACGGGGTGCTCTGTTAGGCCGCGAATATAAATAATTTTGGGCGCAAACTCTCAAAGTGTACAGTCTAGCAAAAGAAAACAAACACTAGCTGGGCTTTCTCAAGTTTAGGAGTTTTCAGTCGTAAACAAAATATGGAATAAAACATGAGTTTTCGAAAGAACTCAGCAATTTAATGTTGTTCAAAGGTATACAACATGTAAATAATGATCGTTGTATAAAACTAAAAAATAGATTTAATTAAGATAAGGCATATGTAAAATAGCAAAAGCTGACAAACTCTTAGATGGAAGAAAGTCTTTAGATTATTAAAAGAATTTTAGCGTGGTGTTGCTCACAATATTTTCCAATCAATAACTTATGGCCTGGAATTTCAGTTCTGTTGGTGTTTCGATACTTTCTTCTATCGTGAATACATAAACAGCTTTTTGTTCAGGAAATTCTCAAAATTATGAGGACAACTTTGTGAAGTCAAGTTGGATTGTAATGAGGATGCGGAACACGCGAACTGCTTTTTAGCATTTTCAACGATAGCATGTCAGGTAAAGAACACTTAATGCCGGATACACATTTAGAGAAGGAATAAGAAGCATGCAATAGCGCCCAATGTAAAATGTACTAAAATTTTGTCACGCAAAGACAATTCTGCAAAAGCATTTTCTAATTAACGGAATGTTAACATTTATTTAGCTGCATTTGGGGTCTGATAAAGATTGCGCCTGTGACCAACAAGACAGACATTTTTGTGGATGAGGCCCAAAAACAATCAAGATTTTGCTATTTTGAGCAATCAAGATATTGACTTTTCAAAAACAAACGTGCTACATAGGACAACCACTATATTGCACAAAGCAGTCAACACATTGCAATTTTCAACAACTAGCAGGCTGCAAGCTAAAGTCAACATGCTGCGATTTTCTACTTTGCTGGCACATCACTGCTGGCACATCCCTGCTGTGTGCCTCATGAAAAACTGTCGCATGCTCTACCACTAATATTCCACGTCATGTTGTAAATAAAGGAAAACATAAAGGAAAACTAACATAAAGAATGCAAAATGAAAACGAGACTGATCGCATTATTTTTCGCAGCAAAAATGATAAGGCCTATCTATCGATGTCCATCTAATCAGTCAGGTGTGGCGCAGAAAGATATGGCCTAAGTCTTCTGTTGTTGATTATCATTAATATAATCCATCATCACAGCATCAGCAAATGTAAACTTGTATACTTATCAGCAATTCTGGTGAAAACTTATCACGATTTAGCCATTAATGCTCCTATCTAGCAAGGAAGTGAGATATAAGTCAAGTTATCTTCAAGGTCTTATCTTCTTCAAGAAAAATAACAAGACAATGTGCTATAAATTTGATCAACCAAGATAGGCTGGAATGCATTTAGGAAATTGCTGAGCGCTTATGTTGATCAGTGTACATGATGAGATGCTGAAGACATGCAGTGGTAACAACAGTTACGCAGGCATTTTGATCATTAATTGGATAGAGATGAGAGTTTTAGTGAAGATCATAGAACGATGTCCTTGAAATAACAGTGAAAGAACTTTACATATTATACTGAAGACAGCTCTGAACATCCAGGTAGTGCGAAACGTTTCTTACTATAGCTCTGTTAACTTTTTTCAACTCATTACTGCATAGACACATTGTAATCAATTAAGAGGAAGTGTATGAAATTAAATGAGTATTAGTGATGGGCATCCACCTGTTCACAGTTTACTCTGCCTATAATCTACCTGTGTTGACTTTTCGTAATTAAGATAAAAGACGGAAACTTCCAAACAAGGATTATGCCATCTTGCAAAGTAGTTTATTTCTTTTTACGCTTCACAGTTAAACTACCAAATCACATGAAATACACTCCAGCTCCTTGTATACCCTTCCTCATTTCCTACCCAATTATAGTCCTATGATGACATGTATAACTGCTTCAGACTATAGATGCTATCGGTTTGATCTCTATTTCTTGACAGTAACAACTTTTGGTGGCTCTTATCTGTATAATGATGTCCAAATATCCTCAATCACTTTGGTCATAAATAGCATTTTCCCCTTCAGGGCAAAATTTCACATTGTCTCCTAACTGTGAAGCTGAATATGGTATGAATTTACGAGAGTAGTTTTGGGTTACAAATCATTGTTTGCGTCTTAGAGATTGTCAAGTTCACATTGGGCTTGAAAGCAGCCAGCTTCTCATAGCCAAAACATTTTGACTAGGTTTGAGAATCATCAACTTAATTGGACTAAAGTAGGAAAGTCTTATATTCATATACAAAGATTAAAGTTAAAACGCTCTTCTCACCCAATTGTTCTCAGTCATGAAGGCAATACCTACTTTCATGCACTCATGAAGCTAACTTTTTCAAATGGGTGTCTGATGACATTCAATTTATGGAATGAATTTAACAACTGCTTTGGGTACAGAAACAACTTGTAGCCAAGTTTCTATCCTACCAATTCAACAACTAGTATTTCAATTCTGATTTGATAATCTGCAGGTAACAGGAGGAGTCAATAATGTATAAAGTCAATCGGGAGATTTTTAAAAAGGATTGTTCACTCGCTGTATCATTTCAAGTAGCAAATCATGACATGCTTTCCCATAAAAATCAATTTAAGGAACATATCTACCTAGCAATAGCTACCCTCTACTATCTAGCTTGCTCTCAAGCTGAACTGCTCCATAACCCCTATTCTTGCCATTACAGGGTAAGGGTAGATATCTACTAATTCCTGCAAACGACGAAGATGTCAATATACACAGATTATGATTTTCACAGCAAAATCGGTAAAAATGTTTTAAGTTCTAGTGAATGTTCCCTGTTAATGTAACTTTTACACAGTAAATGCTTGCATCTTCAGCCTGACGACAAAAGCCTTGGGAAAAACAGATTTCTACGGATCTAGAAACCAGAGGACCGAAGGTTTTTAACTGAGCCCTTGCTTTGGTTTCTTACTGTCTATGCATTTTGAGAAGACGTTGATGCAAATTCTGATACTTCTATATGTAAGCTGAATCTCAAACTGATAAAAGTGATGACTATTTTAGTTCAGAAAAAGGAAGAGACAAGTAAAAGTCAAGAAGTGGTTTTTATCATTAAGCATAAGTCCATTTATTACCAAACGAAAGCACTGCAACATCCTAACTTTTTACCCAAATGAAGGTATAAATGCAGAATTAGATCCGTGGACATCAAGATAAGTTCGGTTCTGGGTTTTAAGTGAAGAATCGACTATTTATAAGCTAATATGTTCTAATAATTTTTTCGAATAAGCTAGCGAGCATTAACACTTTGCAAACTCATTATTCCCCGAGCAAAAGCCATCGTTAGGTAAATATTTATGTTCCAGAAAAGGAAAGCATTCATGTTAGTCAGACTATGTTTATCGTGGTATAGCAAGAAATGACTCAACTGGTTGGAACATAGTCTGGTTTGCCACCCATTATGAAGGAATACTCTACAGCCTGCAGCTAGATAGGAATATTGATAGCAATCAAAAAACTCTCAACCAAAGCTTTTGCTTAGGGTACATGGTATTTACCTCACTGGAAACTTACGAAGTCCTTCGTTGACTTAATATGTGATTTATGAAAAAAAATTGCATCAGTTGCTACTTTTAATGCTTTGAGAATAGACCTGGAAAGAGTTTTGCTGAGAGGGAATTTAATAAAGCTATAGCTTTTCGAGAATTATATTCCTCGAAGCTGTAAGCTGTACGATACTTCGTTTCCAGGGTATAATTTCTTAACAATAAATTACATCTTCTTTCAGGGAAGGCAATTGCTGATCTTCCCCTCAGGAAAATCGACAGTTTCTTTACCTTTAATAGCAGTATGTCTCAAAAGCAACGGAAATGATGACTGCGAATGCTTGCAAAATTATTACATGCACCAAAGGTGAGTTTTCTTCTCCCTTATCAATAAATTTTCTCCTTATCAAAATGTCCTCCTTATCAAAATATAAATGTCCTCCTTGTCAAATCACTGTATATCTTTAACTTCCTTTACATTGGGATTCATGAAAGACCTGCATCTTGATAAATTTCAAATTTTTTTTTGGAATTCAAGCATCGAAGCTCAACAAGAAAAAAAATTTCTTAGACTTCAATAGGATATGTCCAGAGATTCAAACTCTCCCGTTTTGGCCGGAAATTTCCGTTTTCAATCAAACCAGTTTTCCTGCCTCCCGTTTTCACCTCATGATCTCCCGTTCTTTCCTAATTAACAACTTATTCAGATTATACTGCATCTTCCGTGTATTTTTGCATTGTATAATCAATATGGTTTGCATCTGGTGTTTACCTATTGGTGCGTTCATTTGATGTTTGCAGGGTTGGTTCCCATTCTTCTCAAATCTACTGCCTCCTACCGACGGAATGATTTTACGAACCAATCCACAAATCGCTTAGCAGCAACAACAACACAACTGTGCGGAAATCGATAATTTTGGTATTTTTGGAGAACCTTCCATTTTGTGAATATCGAAAGTTGGAATCTCTGCTTGTCGAAGTTAATTTTGTCTACCAAGATGGATTATAAATTCATGAGATGGAAATATCAGCTAAAGGGAAGACCTAACGTTATAAATAATATCCAAAGTACAAGACCGTAAAACTGGTCTACCTGATAAAGCCCCCTCTCCACACTTTTTATGCAAAATACTGTCATAGCATTAGGACTAATATCTGATATCTTCATCGTGACTTCCTCAAACATCAATTTACTGAAAGAACCGCACAGACATAAATTGATAAAGTAGTTGATAAACACTTTCAGCAATGCAATGCGACATCAAACAGCATGGGGAAAGCAAACTGTTTCTTTTGAATTTTAAACCGCTTGTTATATGGATCATGATGACAGTGACTATGAAAAGCAATCTTTGCAAACATTTTAATATCAACGAATGATTTCTAGATCGTTACTTGAAACAAATAAAAATGTAATTATGACTGTGTCAGACTCAGCAAATGCTTAATACTGGTTGAGACGTTTCACACGTTCTGAAATTTTCCCCAAATTGTCAAAAAATAATGTAATATTACCCTCGATACTAAACTTCTGCATTTTGAAAGTATTTGAAGAACAATGGGGACCATGGAAGATGATTCTGAAACTTTCTCAAACTCAAATGGCATAATTTTTTAACGGACTTCCTCAGGAAAAAGATTTGACAATAATTTTACAAGTTCATATTATTTGTATACAATGTTCTCAATATTGCAACTGCTTCGATCAAAATGCTCTCACTTGCCTCGATCAGAATGCATATTGGCTTTACGACAAGCCTTCAAAATCACCATCTGGCAATCCTTGTGTTGATAAAAATGCTGTTGTGCTTCACATGTGCACAAGTTCTATTAGCATGTTTGGGAACATTTAAATGCACAGCTGACCATTGTAATTGCATTTGTGCTTTAAATTGCATACGCTATTTAGGAAAATGTTCCTTGTCACATTTAGTACTTGATGACTATTTTTACAGAGGATCCTACAAGCTTTTCTTGCTGCCGTTACTGGTACGGTTTCCTCTTTCAAGAGCAAATAAAAGAGAGATTGGAATTAAGAATAGTTAAATAGAGGGAGGATGTGCCAAATGGGGGGTGTAGGGATGTGGCACCCAGCGGTGACACTACGAAACTTCAAGAAAGTTCGTCATGATGCAGGGAATTGAGGATGAAGTTCTTCTGGTTTTTAGTCACAGTTAGTCAACATTTTACAAAACGCCCCCTCAATGCACATTGTTCAGGCACATTGCTGAACAGAAGGGGAAAAAAGCTCAACTCAAAAATCACTTGGTGAGCAGATTGCCTATTCATTATAATAGTTGTAAGCTCTTCTGTATTTTTTGCTAGAGTTTCATATCAAAAGCAACTTAGTGATTTTGCTTTAGGATAAATGCTTATCTAGTTGAATAAGAGGCTCTTATTCAAATGAAAATTTCATCAAGGCCCTACAGATTCAAGCACTGTTTACTAGCCTACAAGATGCCTCATTCATAAGTACATGTATTTTACAAAGAGCTTCTACTGAACGACTTGTATAAATCGCGGACTTACCAAATGCTTGGTCGCTAACTGGATATGCAACACCTCTATACCTCGCCATTTTTGACATCTCACCTAGCATGCCATACGGAAGACCTTGTGCCACAAGTTCCGTAGCTGTATTTGCGCCGTACAATTGCGATGAGAAACCGATACTCCCGACGGGGCTTTGTAAGTTCAATTTTGAGATTGGTTTCTCGTCGGTGCTGTAATATGATGATAGGTATGCATCTCTTTGTGACAAAGGCTTTGAATCCTTGTCACCACTTAGTCCTGGTGTACCTGGGTGAGCATGAGAGCCATACACATTACTGCTAGCGCTTGGAGAGAGGAGGTGTTGTGAATAAGCTGAGTGCCAGTTTGGTGGACCATTTGGACATCCAACCATCTGGTGCAAATTGACATGTGGCGATCTACCACAACCAGATGGGAGGTACAAGCGTGAGCTACACCCAGAGGTGTGAGGACTACTACCTTGACCTTCTGGCACAGAGTTTGAGGACGGTAAGTGGTGCTGTGTGGATTGGTGACAAACTGAGTGATAAGGATTATGGGATGACGCTCCCCTAGGCCATGGTCCTACATCAGATTCTCCATGACTGTGGAACAAATGGTCAACAGGTTCTGCTGGATAGCCTTGCGAAGACTGTGAACCACCTATTGAGCCAAAACTTGCTCCTTCTGGGTACATGCTGTGCTGACCTGGGTAACCCAAAGAGTGGTACCAGCGATGTTCAGAACCAGGCAATGTATCCATACCAGGTTTGATCAGGAAAAATCAGAGCTTGTTGCAATTTAAAAATAATCTTTACGTCGTGCAGCTTTCCAATACAAATTCCAGATAGTCCAATCAGTATAACGTTTCTAAAGCATTCGATTCACTTCTCAGTGATAGTACTACAAACACTCCACTAGTTGCACTGCAATTTTGAAATGAAAGAGAGTATCAATGCACAAACATCTATTAGATGTAGCAGAAGTTAAAATGAATCATTACATTGATATCGAAAGACAAATGACAAAAAGTTTGAATAAAGAATAAATAATATTTTCGTGTTCCGTGTTTTTGATGATGATTGGCTACCATAACGAAGGAGCAGGCAAGTAGATTGCTTTTCCTAGATTAATTTATAGATTATGTAGGGAAAAGAATGTGCCCCCCGTTCGGATGGTTACCTTGTCTTGCTGTATTTATGAAACATCGCCCTGGCATTGCGAGGAGATATAACTTACTTTGCATTTATTGTTGGCAAAAATTCTGAAGTGCGTGATCGCTTCAAGGGGTAGATTGTCTCCCCAAAAAGAAGTTAGTTCTTAAAATATAATCTGTAAACCACTATCATCTTACTTAATTAGTTGGCTAGTTTGTGAGTTGATAATCTAGTTGGTTATAAATCTAGTTAGCCAGTTTGCTAGATCTCTAGTAAGTTAGCTTATTACTCAGCAAACTTGTCTGGTTGACATAGCTTAGTTAGCAAGTGAGCTGGTATCTGGAATGATCTGTTATTAGCTTGTAAATTGGCCAATTACTTTAATGGTTTACTATTTAGCTACCTATTTTGATGAATAGCTAGCTCTCTAGCTCTCTAGCTCTCTAGTAAGTTAGTTTATTACTCAGTAAACCTGTGTACAAAATAGATAATTCACATATAGCAATTCACAGTTTAGAGTCTGTCTTTCCTACTTTATTGAAGATAAATTGACCAACAGTCATATAAAAATATAGCAGGGTGTAGACATAGTCTAATGATAATTAATTTCGGCCTAATTCTTAGTTTGTGGAAGGAAGAGTAGCAGTGCTGGTAACTTGCTTATGGGTGTTGACAAAAAGTGGCATAAGTTGTTTGACGATGGTGACCACTGAATGATTCATTTTTACAGTTGTGTAGAGCTTGGGGGACTCAAAGGACTCAGTTGTTTTTCAAATGCTGCTGAAGGGAATAAGCTTCCCTAGTTATCATGCAAATGTTGAAAAATGGCTAGAACAAGGTTATGAAATGAGCTCATACGTAAAAGATTCTTGAAGTATGTTCACAACACTGGATGCCCTATTTCAGCAACAGCAACAACAACAACAAAGTCCAGCCATCTCTAGCCGCGCCCCCTTGTTATCAATTTATTTCTCTACCACTGTTTTGACCACTATGCCGCAGAGTACAGGCCACCAATACTCAAACTTCTAATTAGAAACGAGGATGGACCAAAATTATTGATTTCATTTGGATAATCAATGGCACATTCCTCAATCTAAGGTAATAATTGCTTAAAACGCTTTCATTATGTCCTAAAAAGTGGCATGCAAACTCAGTGTATATGAGCATTCAAAATACAATCCCAGTTAAAATTGAGGCTTTCTTGTTCAACTTTCAAAAATCCAGTCATTATGGCACATCGTGACGGCAGCCAACGTGTGCCCAGGGATAAAAGACTGTGATGATTCATTCGGGCTTTGAAAAGATTCACTGTTTTGATATCAAACTTACATTTTAAGTGAAGGTCTACGTGCATTGACAAAAGATAGAGTTTCAGGGTCAACTAGTCTATAATCAGAGAGAATTTCCAAATAAAACTCTCAGTGCTAAAATGTTTTAAACTCTCCCTATATGAGTGACGTAAATAGTTTAATACTAGTAAGCATACTTATGAAGGTAATAAGTTTCATTATTGTCAAGTAAGCATTTGGATTTCTCTTAAATCTAGAACTAGTTAAAAAATTTCAACTACAAAAAACTCGGCATTTGTAACTATTATACGCTTAAGCATTAATACCGTTTACAAGATTTTTGTAAAATTTCTAAGCTAGTAGTACTAAACATGAGGACACTGTTTTTCGATTACTAACTAGATTCAAAAGTTTTTGTAAGTCACTATAATGTCCTACTGCCTGAAGAATGCATGCTCTTTTAAAAAGTGGTCAGCTGGCCAATGGAACCATTATGAAAACGTTTTTGGTTAGTAAATTATTTTAAATTAATGTCTTTCTGAGACAGATTGCTACTAAGACGCAAAGACTGCATAACATTAAAATGAAGATAAAGTGAAAACCAGTTCATTTGCTTTAAAGTTAAATCCTCTTGCACGGACTGTATTTCTTAGCAGGGCATCTGTGGAAACACTAACAATGAGCTCCTTTTAAAGCTAATAACGAGAGATACTAAGCTGTAAATCACTTAACCAGTCCATATGGTTCACAGAGTAATGACGAGCGCTGACTCTTATGATGGCAAATCTACATTCAGCTTCTGTGTGGGTTCTTCATTTTTGAAATCCCATGAAATGAGACAGTCATGGGCGGTCAGGCAAATCTATTTGATTACAAAATGTGGAACAGCATCCAAGCGTTCCCCTGAGGCTCCAGAAGATACCCGATAACAACCATCAACCACAACAAAGTTTTAGATACCTCTTGATTCAAGCGTTACATATATATTATTTCTTCGATTTAAGATATTCTCTAAGCTAGAGCATGAAAGAATTTTAACTTTTTATGATTAACAGACCCCTAAGCTGTTATGTTATTATATACTAGAATGCTAATATAGAACTAATAATAATTTTTTTTTCAAACTTCATATAAGCATATTGAACTTCATATAAGTATATTCTACAATACAATCATAAACCAAGCTAAAAATAGGTAGTTTATAATTGGCTCCTCATGTTGCAAATAAAATAAAATAAGAAAAAATGTATTAATAGGTCAATACTTCCGGAGTATTCCAATCCTTTCCTCGTCTGCAGAAGATGAAATAAGTAGATCTGATTGATAATACTAATATTTTTTTGAAACTCCTCATGTATATATTCAAACTAAAATTAACAAATACAATTCTCTCTGAATTCAGGTAATTTGTATCTGGCTGACACGGTTACATTTAGTCATTAAAATGAAAAAAATGATAATAATACTAATAATAATAATACAATAATATATGATCAGTTAAAGTAGTGTTCAAAACTGAAGAAATTTTAATGGTGGACGTTTGGGGTCTATGGAAGTGGATTGGTTTGTATACACCAAAAACTCCAGCTATAGCTGTATCTATATCTTTCTTCAATAGTATAAAATACTATGCTATGTTCCTTTAACATCTGTTGTTGAATAAAGTTCATCGTTATTTCGGGTTTACATGAAGCTTTTGATACTTTTCCTTTAACGCGCATCCCCAAAACGTCGGACGCTAAAAGTAGTTGCTCAGAAGGACTTGATAGCAACGTCATGGAAAAGCAAAGAAAGCTTCAATACCGTTTTTTAATCCTCGCATAGCCAACCTGGGGTCTGTTTATTTTTTGGATTTTTCCATAGGGGCTTATTCGACAGGGATGGGTTATTCGAAGGGGGCCTAATAATTTTTTTGGCTGTGGCTCATATTTAATTTGAAATTCTTCTACCATTAAGTTACTTTTTGATGCTGCAAATTCAAACAATGTGGTATTTTCTAAAGGATATATGATTTTTCGTTAACTAATGGCTGCTTCTTTCACAACTCTATAAAGTACTAACAAAGTCTCAAATAGCTAAAGTCTCATGCTTGGGTAGGGACTTATTCGGTGGGGCTTATTGGCGATTTGCAGCTTTAGGGTAGGGGCTTATTCTAGGTGGGAGCCAACCCAAGGATTTACGGTACTTAGCCAACATAAACTTTGTTGTAAAACGACGTGTATAGCTTGATTTAGTAGTCTCAACATGTGGGGAATTGCAACACCAAGTGCTTCGCAATGTGTTAACAGAGAAATCGCTAAATAATTGAAAGTGGACCGTAGTGAGAACTTTGCAAATTGTGAAGGAAACAATTTTACTTGCCAATATGCTATGTTATTGAAGTTATTCTCGTCCTAGTTTCTTGTTATCCCTCAATATTGCAAATCAAAGCGCATAGACAACAATATAAGATGCTTTGAAATTAGAATAGTGGCGTTGGGACAGGCCAATATAAAGCAATTTCTAGTCTACGTTCTGAATCCAAGGACACCAGTCGATAAACTAGAGGAAACAATCTTTAATTGTGCCTTTGACTACGTAATTGGATTTCTCTACACTACAGAGACGTCCTAATCAGCTGAAGACCCTTCTGTGCTGTTGTTGCTTGTGCGAGGTTTTCCTCATTTAATTGCTCTACGTATAATGTGTAGCTGCTGTCAACTAGCAGATATCAAATCAAGTCAAGACAGCTCGAAAGAGTAAAACGAAAGTCTTGTAACGGAGATTATGTAAAAAGAGCAATTGAAGTTAATTGACAGCCCATCTTATCTCATTCAGTTGTCCCAAAAGCTTATTATTCGGTCCAAAAATTTGTCAGTCAGTCCTAGATATTTCACAACCAGCTGCAGAAACATATTCCCCTGTCCATCCTTTTACAACAGCCAATCCATGATGACCAAGATGTCAGTCCTACATCTCCAAATCAATATTTGAACGTAGTACCAATGTGTACCCCTATTCGGATTCATTAACTATGAATGCAAAGATGGCAACAAAGGGGAGTTAAATAATCATGCCACGCTTATTTAGGGGACTGGTCACTAATTACATCACGCTACAACTGCCATTTTTGAACCATCCTACCCCCATCATCACACTCTGTCACGTTTGTTCATAAGGTTGCAAAAGATGAAGCACCCCCTTCCCCTATGCAAAACGACATTTTACGACAGCACAAGTAAAGAAATATAATTCCTCTTCTACACTTATTAATAGGAACCACTAAAGTTGAGGTTCAGACTGGCTGTACTTACTTTTTCCTCAATTCTGAAGCTGAATTGTTCTTAATTTATTCCTAAATTGGTAGGGTGTAGGCAGTTCAAAAATACATTGAAAGACAATACACAAAGCAATACTGGGTGTTCTGATTGAGAACCCAATAGCCAAATGTTACATCCAAGATGGTCTCTCTTGTATATCAACGCTTTTTGTCGAAAAAAGTTTACAAACAATTATAAATAGACATTGTCAGCACGGTATCTAGTTTCACTGGGGGCAACTAATTCGCGAAAATCAAGGAGCAGAAATGACAAGGTTGTCAGTGCTCCTCAGGCTAGAAAGGAAAGGATATTTCATGTCCATTTGTTTCTACATCGTTGTTAAAAAGTTTTACGATGGTGATCCAGCCTTGTTCTTAACTTGTTCTTACTTTTCCCTCAAATTTCAGGCTCGTATTCTTATGAAATTATTCTTATATAACAAGAAGTGTATATTTTTCGACTGCAGCCACAGCAGAGAATGCCAACAAAGAATGTTTAAAACAACAGTGAAGTAGGAATAGCAAATACAGAACATAACTGTCAGTCGCTTGTCCAAACTGGTCCCATATCAACATTGCTTAATACAAGGTATCCACCTCTAAATTGGTTTCTGGAATATCACCTTCCTAAACGTTAAAGACCAAGTGAAAACATTTTTTCGCAATCGAGCAAAAATTTGAGTGGTTGAATGAAAATAGCGCAAAATATAAACATTTTAATTTATGACTAAAGCATTAAAATGTCCTAAACAGTACATGCCTCATCTAAGATCTTCCATTTACATTACAAAGTATGCTCGGACAGGGATAAATAAAACTATAAAACATGGTTTCGTTCGACAACCTCATTAATTTGGGCTATACGATGAGTGTCAGAGATCCTTCTTTAAGGACAACTCCTCAATAAAAGAGTTTTTATCGTGACGCCAGAGCATTGAATAAAGTACCACCCATCCCCCTATTTTACCGTCGCGGAGAATCACGAAAAACGTGTAGAGCTACCTACACCCAAGGGGTACGTAATTATTGAACAGCCCCTAATTTTGGTAACCTTGATAGTAGAATGATAATAGGCTAATGAGACTGCCCATATCCATCAAGCAGCAAAGCTGGATTTTATCAAATAGAAAAATAAGAGTCTACGTAGACTAGAAAAGTAAAAGATCTAAATCCTTGGCAGTCTGTTTGTAAAATCACAGGCTGGCTCTTTGATTCAAAGCCCTCGAATATAATCTCAAATCATCAGACTGCATTTCAAAAAATGACTATTCTCTTTTTCATCTTATATTCAGGCATGTAAGATGCAAAAGATAATAATTCATATGTTCCATTTTAAATTGTTCTAAATGTTCCATCACTGCAGTTCTACTCAATCTGAAAGTAGACCATTCAAGGACATCTTTTGGCATCGTCACCTGATCCACTGGTCTATTGCATCCTTTTTTGGCCAAATGCTATGGAGGTGTTAGTAACAATAACGAGTATGTCTATGTGCCCATCTAGGTGCGTAGGAAATCAAGGGAGCTGGGCTGTAGATGCAACTCTCTACGAGCTTGGTCCATTAGTTAAATTGTCTTTTAAAATATGCCCTGACACGATAAGATGTCTTCATTCTATGAGAATCCGTGATATGCGCAGTTTACCGTAGAGCAGAAACCATGAGGTTACAGAGGTTTATTTCTCTGAAATCACTTCACTTAGAATTCCCTAAAAAGCACCTGCACTTTAAGACATTGCAAAAGATCCAGGGGTTTTAGCTGTTGGGAATAGAAAGTGAGCAAGCTAGAGTTGAATGAATCTCGTATGCCTTCTTAACTATTATGACCATATAAAAATTTGTCAAAAAACAAGCCCTATCATAGACTTAAAAACCTAGCTTTTCTAATTTGAAAATGTCTTCAGATACTTTTATAAGAGCACTTAATACCATAAACGGCAAGTTCACTGAAATGAATTCTGCTTTGGCAGCTAGCTCAGCTCACAAGAATAAGTCACCATTAGCAGAACTTCACATTCTAAACATTAGTTTTGATTAGCAACATGAAAGCTCACCGAATGATTATTGAAGTCAAACCTTCAGAAATTCATGAATATGAATAGCTTGTTATGGCTAACGTGGTTTCAATGTGTTTTCAATTACAAAATGGCGTTATTTTCATATACCTTTATTTGTATCTACAAATAAACGCATATTGGAAAGTTTAAGATTGATGACAACGAAATTTCAATTAAAGACTTAGCATCAAATAAAATGCTATAGAATGGGAAATTTAGCACTGACTTTTGAAACAAAGTTTATACTTAATAATTCTTAGCAACAGTTGGTATCTAATAATGTCACAACAAATTGATCAACTCTGAAAACTAGATTGATGCTGGAAAGCATGATGAAATGGGTTGTGAAGACTGAAAAGGTATTTGAAAGTAGCGAGCTAAAAATCTCTCATCACTCGAATTGAAAGTTTTACAGATATAGGTCAGCTTACAAGGAGTACAAAATGTTCAAATTGTTGCTATTTTCATACCTTACATCGAACTCCTCTGTATCAATCCTATGACAGACAAATTACTCAGGTCCAGATTCATTGCATGTGAAACAATGTTCTTGGTTTGATATATTTCAAGTTTTTTTCGCATTTTCTTCTCTAGTATTTTGCAAGAAGTCTCTTGCGCCTAATACATTCAACCCTAGACAACTTACTTAGAAACTAAAGGAAAAGTCTGCTGTTATCATATTTGTTTACACCTACAATGGTGCTTTATAGCTATTTTTCTGCGAGAAAAACACACAGCTACTGATATTATCAGTCATTGCAAATACTTTGAGATTCGTTTCTGTTAAGTTGGATTTGTGAAGCTTATGAAGCAACTTGACATATGGCTGCAGAGTACGGCAAATGATAGTCGGAAGGAACACTTTGATGCTAAATTCCCAATATAATTCAGTGTACATTTAAAAACAGACTGGTTTTTTATCAGACAGTCAAATACACAACAGAATTATGAGACAAGGGTTCTGTTGTCAAAAATGAATTTCCCAGTTATTGTAGGAGATGTACATAGTTCTGATTTCAAAGCAAACATATTTTGCACAAATAAGGCCGTTAATTTGAATCTAAATTACTTCAGTTGCATAGAAAGCAGAAAGCAATTCAGATATCATTACCTGGAATTCAAAACTCTGTTTGAAAGATAAAAAATGTCTGATAAGTTTAGCTGCTTAAAAACTGAAAGTTCAGTTTAAACAAAATCTTGAGCTTATATGCATCATCTGAGTCCTAAATTGGCACAGGACGCATCTTCTCCTAACAAACTAACTGAAAAGACACGTGGCAATGTTCTACGTCTCTCTTTATTAAAAAATAACGTAAAATAAGCTTCCAAAACAGTACTAAAATTTGCTTCAAGTTATTATGTTTTTCTTGAGCTTCAAAAAATACACCTCAGCCTATTCCAGCTATAAATAATCCATACTCTAAGCTCTAATTTTAATCTTGAAAATGGCAGCTTAAACAATACATTTAAAAAGTCGAGCTTTGGATTTTTTTCAGTAGCTACCTTCATGCTCCGTTAAGGAAAATTGACCTAGCTTCATCACCATGATCTCATGGCCGAAAACGAGTTAGGAGCTGCTGGTGGTGATTTTGAACATGCCTATGTAAGGGGGCTTGAATTCAAGGAGGAGCGTCTTGAATGAAATCTGGCGTAAGCATTCAATTCTATGTCGTATAAACGATTGTTTACACAAGGCATCAGTTAAGCAGTAGCAAAGGATCAGATTAACCGGGCCATGAATCAAGGTAGATTAGATCGTTCAAAAGATAGGAGTTACTGATCATGAAGATTACTGATCGACAGAAATAAGATTAATATGGAATCGTTACAATTTCTCATCTGGGTAGAATGAACGACAAATCCCGTACTCACGCATTCATTAACTGCAATGAACAGCATCTTCTCAAAGTTATCACTACAAGAACCTCTCTCAATCTATGCTTGCAATTGATGTTCAAGAATATTCTCACGGATAGCAGTCAACATGAGCTTCCTTGAACGATCATAATGATATCCAAAGTGACGCGCTTGTGTTGGATTTTCAAGTCTTCATGTACCTTCTATATAACTTGGTTCTATTTCCATAAGTGGCAACGACGCATACTAACCATATCGTACACCGCAGTTATTCACGTATCGTACACAAAGTATAAGGGAAAATTAAATCCCGGCTTGCGTTAGCCAACTGTGAAAGGAGATTTCATTAACGGGAGGAAATGAAGTGTAGAAATACTTAGCCAGATATTATGATGGGGTTCGAGGCATCATAAGAGAGAGCCGCAATGCTTAAAGAGTACACACAGGAATAAATTTGAATGATGTTGTCATCTGTCAGATTATCCAATGAATTACTGTCTTTATGTGTAACGAATTAAACAGAAAGCAAATATTCTGTCTAAAAGAGACGTAGTTACTGAATCTCCGCTCTTGTTGGGGTTGGAAATACATGTATATTTTATGACCGAATATCCTAATCTTTTGCATTTTGATTCTTGTCACCCTCTTCAAAACTGCCTAAGTTACTTCTGGTAAGCGCTACAAGACTCACTTCTATCTCTGACAAAACTTAAATGTGATGTCAAACAGTAAAAATTCCATCAATTTTGATATCACTAAGAGGGCTATATCTAGCATGACTGAAATAAAATGAAGAGGCAGAAGAGAGCGCCCACGTGCCAATGAATTGATGGTGCTGTAGATGACCCCACACTCCTGTTCCTGATTCGATATTTCTCAGATATACAGAATCCAGGTAGCTCTTCCTTGACTATAAGTGGGCGTTCAGACATCTAAACAATGTAGTGCATACGTCAATTGCAAGATACTCTTGAAATGCAGGAGTTATGGAAACAAATTAGAACGAAAACCGGTTGTGTCGGCTACCAGCAATACGCGGGGTGATGTATGACGCTCTCTAAGATCACAGCAATCTACTAGATATATCTTTGAGATTTCAGGAATCTAATAAATCATTATCAAACAGAAACAAAGACATAACACCTTAAAGAAAATCCTACCATCACTAAAGATAAATCTAAGATTAGATCTAATCTTGTTGAATACAAGAAAAGTGCAACTATCCACAGAACGCATTTCCCGTATACGGTACGGTTGAAGATCGGCCCTTGCACGAGGTTAAATCATTCGCATTAGAAACTAAGCTATCACTACCAACCTTTTTAGCTGTTTCTGTGAAGCATCTGCTGATTTTAGAGCTCCTCCTTGTTAAGCGGATTTAAATGATCCAAATGGGTAACTCCCGGCAAGCAATTGCATAAAAATAACTGGATAATAGGAGCAACCAACGCGTAAAATTAT
>WIPJ01000516.1:304362-316006 GCA_018155075.1 Cassiopea andromeda
ATATACATATATATATATATATATATATATATATATATATATATATATATATATATAATATGCACATAGAAAAAATCTTTCAAACGCTTTGCTTATCGCTTCATTGTCGTTGTGGTGTACTTTACCAAATGCTCCAGATACACTAAACATTCATAGCAACATCATACTTAAAAAGTCATTCCGTGGGATACTTAACATTATCTGCTTATTTACACAGTGAATAACGCACTATCTTTTAGTTCATAGAAGTAATTAGATTTTGATGTCCAACACTGATATTCAGTCGCAATGTTACAAAAGAACTCACTTTATCTTCTGAACAAACAAAGTCATTCCAAAACCCTTGCTCACAACTATGTTCCCATGACTACTACATTCTGTGTGTCTCAGAGAATTTTAAGACAACAATCTTTCATTTATAGCTACATGACATTGGGAACTCATTCTATCATTGCTATACCCATTAATATTCCATACCTTCTTATTTTTTGTCATAGCTGTAATCACCCTACTAAAATGAATGTAAAACTGTATTACTACAAGCTCAAAGAAGATTTATATAACTCTAGTTTCGACAATCTTGCATCGTGGCTATGCTGTCTTTTTCGCCTATTTTGCACACTAAAAGTGCATCTACAGCTGCAAATACTTAGCGTTGCTCCATTTGTTTCGTGAAAGAATTTTCAAACATAGTTTCTTCAGTTTGACAGAATCATTGTTGCTAGATTTTGAAAATATGCAGATATTATTGATCTCCACTATTAATTCTATTACGCACTTTTGCAAACTGTTTTATGCAAGTAATTTGCTCTAATAATCATCTCTCTATTTCTTTTATTGGATAAGTGAGTTTATTTCAATGCTATTGTGACAGATTAATGTATTATTTTTGATTGATTCAACTAGTCCACCTGTAGTCCGTTGTCAATCACACAGTGAAATGACAACAAAGTAGACACAGACTTTATTGAAGCGAAGATGTACCTTAAAGTGTTCTGCATAACAGTTTCTCTTTCGGCACGCGATTATCAATTAGTTCTACAGATGAGTAGATGTTTAAAGGCATTATACTTTCGGACTGCTGTTTTGATAATGGCGGATTTCATTACATAAGTAATGCTGTGTACACCTTCGATAATTTTAACAATTAGTCTCCAAGAAGCTGTTTAGATAAAGGAAATACTTCAAGGGTCAATTGGTGGCCCTTCTAGTTATCTAATTTTAGATTTTTTAAATCTCAAGTTGGAAATGCAAAAACAGATGCATTGCTTAGAAAATCAGCACGGAAGAAAGGCATAAATTATTGTTTATTAATCAATGAAAGATATTTGTTTCTTTTGATAGCTCGTATTAGTTACATAAAACGTAATAATTTTATCATCAGCGGAGTACTGGTTTGTGTTTATCAAACACTTCATCACGATGTGAGATAACGAATATCATTATGCTGCAAATCTATGCTATTAGACTGGTTTTGTTTACACACCAAAGAAGAACTCCTTAGTTTCTTACAGAGCTGGCATGAAATAGCTGCAATCTTAGCAAGAAAAGAATATTTGATAAAATTAAGCAGCTAGCCAAAGCTTTATATGATGCTTGATAGCTCTAATAGTTTGTTCCAGCTCTTCTGCTCGCTTTGTGCGCAATAGGGTGACGAGAATCGCGTGATGCGCCACAAATTTGTCAAGTCCTGTACCACCTTGTTCATAGTATATATATCAAAATTAACTTTCGTGATATTAGAAAATTAACAGAGAACAGTAGCCTGAGAATGCATTTCCTGTTGTAATCGAATGCGTTGTATAGAATAATATATAATTAACTGGAATCGCCTGAATGTAGAGGAATAAGGACATTTTTACCAGGTTGATTAACGAAAAGTTTGTTTCTCTTCTTCACACTGATGACATTTAGTGTTTCAGCCAATTTTTTTTACGTCTAACTCTAAAGTATTAAGTACACGTTCTATTTGGTCTACCATCAAACCTACTGTTTCAGTTAGCTAGTTCCTTTAGTCATTAAATCTTTCTAGTGATGCATTCTAAAATAACTATGGAGAAATTGCACCATAAAAATAGTAATAAATGATAATGCTATAATGTCATATTAGTTCTCAGCAATAGTTCACTTTTAAACTCAGTTGTTGGAAGCCTTCTCTCACTGTCAACCATAAAGAAATCATCAAAGTAACAGTACGTTATAAGGTTCGTTCTAGTCTATCAAACATATTCATCCTTATATTATGACTCTTTTCTACAAAATTACTGATAAAACCATTTAACTTCATGTCTAGCCTTTTAAATTTGATAAACGTTAGAAGAGTAGTTTTAATTAATCTCTTGATGGACGATATAACTTCCTTGTCTTCTTGATGAATTAATATTAAATATTACAAAACAACAAATCTTATTCATCATTTCTTTGCCAAGACCTTTTATTTTTATAGACATCTGCTTTTCTCTACACAAAGCCACAAAGGAATTCTTAAAGATTACACTGACAAAATGATGTCGAATATCCAGGTGGCCTCTGGGGACACCAATAATTTGTATCGAAAATATTCAATTTCAAACAATGAAAAATTATATTTATATCACACTGAGCCATTTTGCAGTTGATCACCTTAAAACAGCAAACACCCGCTGAAGCGATGATTCATTTTATTGTTAGACACCTCTTAGATATTTCGGGCAAGTTGGGCGTGTGTTGAGAGATAACCCCAATACCCTTTGGCTAACATCCAACTGGACTACCAACTATTGTACCAAATATAACTTCCAGTATCAGAATCAAAAGTTTTAAAGAAAGCTCCTCTGCAGAGGAGCCTTTTCCCATAGACTGAAATCTGTTTCAGCATGCCATTCGCTGAGAGCCTTTTATGGATCAGAGTAATATCAATATAGCTATTGATCATGCATCCGTTACGCAATGCCCTAAAGAGAGAGGGTATTTTGATTTTTTTAAGCTTTTGTTCAATTCATGTGGAGAGCTATAGTATGGGGTAATACAAGAGGGAGGCAAGGGGGTCCCAAAAATGGTAAATATGGCGTTGTGTAACAGGTGAGCTGAAAGCATCAGTTGTTCAAAGACAATTGTCTAGTTTTATCCCGTGATGTGTCTAGAAATTTCCTTTAAGGGTCGCTCTGCAAAAATGTGACCAGTTATGGCAAGAAAGGAACAACACTGACCAATGATGATCAGAGTAAATGGATGTTGAATTGTATGCATCGTGATCAATTTGCCGAAAAATTCGTTAACATTGGGGGGGGGGAGGAGTCAAGATCACACCTACAATGGCAGAATCCCTATTTCTTTCAACGACAAAGTGATTTACTTTTGAGTGATGATCAAGTTTTAAGTAGAATAGCCTGGAAAGTCTTAAGAGAAAAAGTACAACGGTAAGTCCGGTTGTTCGCTCTTCACCTCAGATGTAAACTATACACGACTTGATGCAGTTTACTTGAATTTACTCTGATAGCATATATTCAGTAATCAAATTTGACTTAAAATCCAGAAACTCTGTATTATACTGAACTTGAATCGAGTAAAATGTGCAAGAGATTCACAACTTTTCATAACGCTGAGCCTTAATAGCTTTTAATGTTTTTTAAATCTAAGATTATGGCTAACGTACTCTTGAGTGACAATAGATGCTACCTTGTCTAATAAGCAAAGGAAAGTATTTGTGGATTTACTACTGCATCATAGGAGACAAGAGCAAGAACAGAACAAAACAATTGAAATTTGGTAGCTATGTCATAAACAGTGACCATGTGATCTAAACAGTGCTGATCTAAAAGCGGTAAAACTCAAATTTGCATTGCATTCTAAGAGCATTTCAAATAAACAAGAAATAAAATTCTTGATCAAGCCTTGCTAAATTCTTAAATTACTCCTATATTTCAATGATTTTGAGCCCTAATATTTTTATAGAGTATATTCTCAGGGGTGCAAATTAGGGGGTGTGGTGAGTGCCACATTCCCCAATGATTTTAGCAATCGGTCCCAAATTATTTATTGATGACAAAAATCATTTCCCATCCCGCTCGAACTAATTTTAAAAGCACTATTAGCACACAGAATTCAGTCCATAATTTACAAAAGAAATTCAATTGGGTAAAAACCTTAGTCTTGCTGAATCTTCGATACTCTTGAACTGCTCTTACATATATTTCAGCCATTTGAGAGGTAATGAAAGTATGTCAGGGCTGTAGGAGAAATTGCCAATCGTGCACTATACTTAGCGGTATGACATAGAAATAACCCTTTCCTTGATTTTAATTGCGCGTGGTCCCAAAATATTTCTGGTGTTGCACCCCAGATCCCCAATATCCTTTCTTCTTCCTTATTAGTCCCACTACCACCATTGAAAGCACTCAAAATCGTCTAGTGGGTGCGTGATCATCATACAAGTCAGTCCCTTGTCAAAGAGACTCAGTTCTGTCTAGCGCCTTGTATACTCTTATCAAAAATGCATATGTAATCAAGGGTTGAAGAGAATAGAGCCAATGACCACATAGAAGAGTATCCACTGCACAGGAGTCATTTTCTGTCCAAGTCATTGTTTTGCAATCTAAAATTTTACGATGAGAAATTTTTAACAAATAGGGCTTTCTCACAATTCGTTTACTGAGTCGAACAAGAAATAGTAAATTCCAGGAACTGATCACATAGCATTAGGAGGTTTTAAAATTCTCTTAATGACCATATCTCTTTTGTTAAAAGATTGGAATGGTGTAATCTCATAGCATTTGGAGCCTTCCTCATCCTCTACAGCAATTTTACTCTTTTAATATACCAATAAAAATCGCATTTAGCATATCGCATCGACCTCTTTTTGGAGCAAGTCTGTCTACGCGAGTGAGAATTGACAGTTCGCGTCAGATTATCATTAACCAATCAAGATGTTTTGTGCTAATATCACATGATCCTTTTTGAATGGACTGCTGCTCTCCTTGTGGCTAGCCAATGCTTCCAAAACTGATATCAGGCCTAGACAGAGCGTCAGTTTTTCCATCGTTAATTTTGATACGAATCACTGTCGTAAACGAGAAGGCCCAAGCAAATAGCATGCATCTAAATTTTATTAACCAGAAGCAGTTATAAATCGTTGGAGGTCACACTGTATAAATGTTGTGAAATTCTAAAACCATCATACGAGAATTGGTTAATTTGAGTCTTTATTAAAATAGTTACAGATACTTTCCTCGGGGCGGTCTTTCTTGCCTGCGTTTGATAAGAACTAAATGATCTTTTACACAACATAAAAAATCATATCTTCACTGTGGCGCTGCGGTTCGCAAAATCTCTAGATCCCATGTCAACATAATTACACGGAAATTTAAAGTTAATTATGATGGTGGTGATAGTACAAAACAAATTATTTGAAAAACATACTATTATGTTATAGTTTCCTCTCTTGTCATCTTCCATGATTATTGTTTCTTGTCAGAATAACTAGACGAGAGAGAACTCAGCAGAACAAATGGGAAAATCCAGTATCAGTGTGCATGCGTCACTTGCAAGCATGTTCGGCAGCTATCCCTTTGCGTGTCCAGAGGAGTCAAAAACCGGGGGGCACTGGCCCCCCACTTTTTGGCACAAAATAGTATTTTTAGCATTTTTATACATTTTGTCCAGAAGAAGGTGCCCTAAAAGATGCCCTAAAAGTCCATTTTCCAATTGTTCATATTCCAAAAGCTTTGAAAGAGATGCTATAGTTAACAAAGATAAGCAGAATGCCGAGATTTTCCCCAACCTTAGTTACCAGGCCCCTCCACTTTTAAATTCCTTTCTTTACTCATGATGTGAGTACCATAGGAAAAAAGCCGAATTTCCTATCTCGATAGCTAGTTAAATCACAAAACATATTAATGGCTCGACGCAAAATTGGTAACGATGCAACAGAATTATGAGAAGAAGAAGAAGAATGGAGATGATTTTTGCTGAAAGACAAACAAGTGGCTGTCTCAATGTATCAGCTAACTCTCAAGGTACTTCGTGTTTTCATGTGTCTGAGCTAGAAACTGAGCATGTCTTTCTCCCTCCCCCGTTAAATATGCGCCACAATAGAGATGATTATTTCACCTTCGTCTGCTTTAATTTGATAGGGATTGTTTGCTGCAACAATACAAAATGATGCCTGCAAAGCATGGAAAGCTGAAAATAGGGGTAGGACCAAGAATTTTCCGACGAAGGGGCTGACTCTTCCGACAAGGTGGCTGAAATACGATTAGCAATGTACTACAACTGCCAAAACGTTTTGGGAACAGATTTTTTCAATTTCTACGGGGGTTGACATGTTCCATCGGGGGTTAATACTATCCTAGCCCTCCCCTAGTGCCACCAATGGCTGGAAAGCAAGTTTGGAACAAGCATAAGGACAAATTAGACAGCGTAGGTACGTGCCTATACCTTTGTAGAACAGAAGAAGGAGTGGAAACCAGCCATTGCTTGAGGTCAAGCTATGCAACAAGAAGAAACTGTTGCGTTCATAGAAGTGAAAACCAGCGAAGGAGAAAAACCGATTTTATCGACAAGAATGTGACGCACAGTAGGTCTGTATATCCTTGAAGGTTCAAATTAAAGACTCCATGAATAAGTAATTTTTCGATTGAGATGAAGTAAGCACAGCTTTGAAAAGATTATGGTTACCTTCAGCTGGATTTTGGATACAACTGTGGCTATGGAGAAGAGACTACATGCCATGTATGTTGCGAAGGAAGATATTCAAGAAAAAGTCGAATGAAGCTGTAAGGCCCCCACTTGAGATAGATGTCCTTTGAATTACATTAGACAGATAAATTGAATGCCTTTGAAGAAATCCTATCAAAGTTTTGCGATAAAGATGACTGCTTAAAATATTGCGACTGATATTTTCAAAAGCCTAGCTCACAAACCAGCGCCGAAAACCTTCAATGGATCAGACACAAGCCGATTAATATTAAACTGCATTCGGAAAGCTTATTCTATCCCTGGAAAATTCATTTCGTTGAAAATTTGAAACTTTATCTTTCAATAGACGATACTTCTGCGGTGCCTCAACACAGAATATGAGGAAGACTCTAAAATAGCGTAAACCATCATCCCCCTGGCTTTCACGCTTACGCGTACGATGGAGTGAAGGTAGTTGAATGCAATTTAATGGCAGCTAGTGTATGTGCCTACTTATGAAGTGAAAAAAGTCAGACGTCTGCAAGTCAGATTCATTGGGCAGGCCGAGTTAGGCCCCTCGCCACCTCCCCAAATATCCATCACTGATTAGGCAAGCCTAGTGTTTATTCTTTGACCAAATTTTTTTTACTTTTAAATACTCTGAATAACTAAATCATAAGAAAATACACAGACAGTGGATATCAACATGAGAAGGTGAACGTTGCCATTTCTTTGATGTATGTTGCTTGCAGAATGTTTCCAGTAGGCAGAATAGTTATAAAAGATGATTAGGAATGATTAGGAATGATTAGGAATGATCCCTACGCATAGAAAGATAACTACAAACATGTAAAACATTTAGTTTTCATACAATATTGGCCCTATTTCACACATATCTGCGATCCTTCATCAACCATTTGGTCGGGTGTAAATGCCAGTAAGTGGAAGATTTGCTACTAAGCATTGGAATAAAACAATTAAACCATAGCCAGTTCGCAACCAGCCTGTGAGTGTGGTTACTCTACTGGAAAGATATATCAAACTTAGAAATAAAGTATCTAAATTTTTTATTGAGTGTTAATCTTCTTTGCAACCATTTTGCATATCGACAGCATCTAAATGACGAAGTTACAATTATGTGCTGTGTATTTATGAAAATGAGAATATTATTAGCACTAGACACTTAAAAAATCAATGTTGAAAGAATTGGGGTGGGGTGAACACCTGAAGGTATTGTCACAAACAAGTTGAAAAAACTGGGAGGGGCACATGTCTTCTATGTCCCTGGTTCCCAAATCGTTGTAGAAATTGAAAATTCTAAGAGAACTAAGAAAAGAAGATAAGTGATTTATGTGGCTAGAGGCCTCTCGTGGTAGTAATCGGCCAGGGGGAGACAGCTCCTCCTAAGTTAATAGCATGTTGTTTTACAGAGATTCAGAATTGAGGCAGATGTTGATGACCTAACTATGCTTCTTTGGCAAAAAGTAGGCTCAGCGCCCTGCGCTACAGTTCTACCACGTTGCTGTTAGGGGCAACAGTATGGATTGAGCCTAGCCGACTAAACCACGTGCTTCAAACAACGGGCAGGTGATCCACTGATCTCAGGATCAGTCTTAGCCAGGGTGGAGGAGTGATGGGTAGGAAGAAGATAATGATAATTATGATGATGATGGTAATGATTGTAGTAACGATGGCCAGCAGAAGTTTGCTCGCCTCCAGTACTATGGGTGGTGGATCCTTATATTTGTCCTTGGCGCAAGCATGCAGTGACAGAGACACCAACAAGGGATGTTGAAAGAAATCAAAAACTTCCAGCAGAAATGGGACTTTGCTCACTCTACTCCTCACCCAACAAAGTGCCTCTGGCAGGGCATCTAGCTGCCCAAAACACAATCTCCAAATTCAATGCCGGTGAGTAGCTTTGGTGAGTGCACCACTAGAAGTCACCAATGCTCAACAGGCAATGCCAGGAGGCGACTCTATCAGGAAACGCCATACCCCACTTAAAGGTGAAAAAGGCGAGAAGAAGAAGAAAAAGAAGAGGAAGATGGTGATGAAGATAGTAATGATAAAATTGAAGATGATAATGATGATGATGAGAGCATTATAACCATGAAGATAGTGGTAGTGATAGTAGATGGTACAGAAATCGCAAAATATCATTTTCTATTAGCAAGATTATTTCAAGCATATTTTTTCATCAGCAGCAGCTCCAAGATACGTTCTTGTTGCATTGAAAATGGTTTCACGGGGATTTCAGGGGACACCTCAGGATATCTCGGGACATCTCAGGATATCTCGGGACACCTCAGGATATCTCGGGATATCTCATTACAAAATACTATGTAGGAAGAGAAAACTCCTTTCACTCATTCACAATTACCGGAATCAACCTTGAATGAAAGGAAACCCATAGAAGGCCAACTCCATCTCAATTCGTGCTGTAACACGAAGATGTTTCACAACACTGATGATGGCGATGGTGGCCTCTTGTATTACATAGTGATATTTCTGCAAGTAGACTAGATTAGTTGTACAGTGGGTTAGTCGTAACTACCAGAATCTCAGTCCTCTAGGTGCAAGTAACTGGGTAGTTGGGTCAAGCATTTATCAGCAATGGACATCTACCAGCAGCTGATGTTCTGTGAACAAGATAATAGTCGTCCTTACAGATATTACAGACTCCCCTTGAAGGCTTTTAGCGAAATGAATATTAAGTACTTTTAGAGAGCAAAAAATTCACACGAGTTGCTAAATATTGCTCTCAAAAACAGCATATCCCAAGGTAGAGATGAATTGAACCTAAGTAGAGTAAACTTACTTATCACATGGCAGCTGAATTTCTGCGATTTCAAGATATGATGTCTAATGAGCTTGTAGTTATTCGCAGTCAACATACACGCATCTTACAGCCATTAAACGTTCTTAAATACTCTCAAACTTTCCAATCAATGGCTTAGCGCAATGCACATTAATTCTTATATTCCCACTAAGTCTAATAAGCGTTAGGGTGCGTTTTTAAAGTATTTTCTGTTACTTTTGTCTCCACTGTTCAGGCAAAACCTACAAATCTAATTGAAACTATCGTATCGCACTGCCAGATTTTGCTGGCCAATTGAAGAGGCTGTTTATCAATACTTTCACCTCAATCCAATGAACTCAAGCAGTTGATGGCTGGCCAGTCAAATTATATAATCTTTTCTATACATATTTTCTTAAGCAAACAATAACAGCCAATGATGTAAAAATAAAAGCCATAAAAAGCAACAAAAATAACAACATAAACAAACAAGCAAATAGATAAACAGAATTTTTTACTACATTAACAAAGCCCAACGTTCTAATAAAAGCTAATTTTTCTATTTGCTTTTCTCATTTAATCAAAGCTTCTAGTAAAAAGAAAGTCACAAATCCTTGCTGCAGTTTTTAATGCAACTGTAAATTGTATCATGTTTTAGAACAATACCCGGGTTTTATAAGAAACTATTATTTTGCCTGGCTGGCTAAAGCTATTTACCATTTCTTTACTAATCTCGCTTTCTTACAAAAATTACTTGGTTATATGTTGCATTGAGCTTTCATCTGCTTTTAGATTGGATATTATCCAGGAGCTGGTTAAGCCTCTATTTTTTTGTGAATAATACTTTTGAAAATACTGGAAAATTTAAGACGGAAATTGCTTGCTATATCTAAAGCACTAATTACATCCATATTCACATCTACCACTTGATATCTATGAAAGATGTTCCAAGCCTCAGATTGTTGCTCCTTCAGGGGCATCGTGGCACATGTAGAGTAGGGGAGCGAAGATCAATCTTGCAGGGGCCGTGCTCCCCTGCCCCTTCCCGGCCACGACGCTCCTGTGCTCCTTTATTCAGTAATGTGCTCTATTACCAAAAATTTATGGATAAAGTGAAGGAAACTTAGCTTTCTCTGACATCAGCTGAATAACCCTTTTTAAGTTTTCATTCTCACAGACTGTATATTCTTAACTAAAATTTTTCACATACGCATCCATTATTTAACTGTTCCAAATAAATTCGAAGGACAATTTTCGAGTTGTCACTTCTCTGCTTCAAAATCTACAGCAATCTTCTAAGTCTATGTTGAGATGTTAGTAAGTTGAAAATATAATTTTTTAAATCACAAAACTAAAATCCTAGAAGATTGATACCTGTTATAATTATTTTAGAATAAGAATTTGAATAATCACAAACTTGGGAAGAAATGTAAATATCTAGGATTGAAAATAAGAGACCGACTTGCTTGCAGTACTTTAAATTTAATGTATTTTGCAATTCTATCTTGAGAAAAATATACATTTTAAACCCAAAAAAGAAAAAAGACCAATATGTTGAGATGATTTCATGCTATTTGGAGTTGAAAATTCCTGTTGTATCAGATTTTCTGCTAATTAAGAGAGAATAGTTTTGTAGAGACATGCGTTTTTGTGCAAAATTTCGCGTGTTCTTGCTACTTCTAAGTAAAATGTTGAAATGTTCTACCAAACTTTTACAAAAGTAGCGCATTAGTTTTCCTTACATAATTCCTATCAGCTTTATCTTATCGACGCTCTGTCCGAAATCTCCTATTACGGTTCATATAGCAAGTGTGATAACAGAAAGATACTTTTATTAGCAAAGCCCGTGATCATTTCTTAAGCGATCACTTCCTAACAAACCATAAAATTCTTCAATTCATCAGGTGTTATTCTTCTAACCCTAGATTCCAATTCCTATCAGATTCTCCTTACTTGATCACTCACAGAGGAAGTCCAAATGCTACAGGAATCCTATATGTCTACTTCCTTTTCTCATTCCTTGTGCTGCTGTATCCTTGAAGATCAGTTCTTTTACATCATATTTATTTCCTGATGAGTGAGCCACGCTATTCATCAAACAGGCTTGTATAAATTTAGCTACTTAATGTGCCATATTACACACCCACGCAAACATATATATATATATATATAAATAAATAAATAAATATA
>WIPJ01000520.1:0-11616 GCA_018155075.1 Cassiopea andromeda
CTATCTCCAAGTATAGAAGATACACCATCACCAGTCAAGATTGATAATTCAGCAATTGCAGCTACATCAAGCGCGATTAATGTGCCTTCCATAACGACATGTGTGCCAGAAGTTTTTCCAAAGCATTCAGCTTCTTATTCAATTTCATCATTACTTCTATCATCCTCAATTTTGGAAATAGCATTTTCACCACAGTTTTGTCTCCCCATCTATTATTTTACATTAAACCTCACCCTTTCAACGCCATCTGCTGCATCAAGTGCATCTAACATATCATTCACAATGACATCTACACCAGACAATTACCCAAAGCTTTCGACTCCTGATTTAATTTCATTACAACTTGCATCATCCTCAAGTTTAAAAATATCGGCATCAAGCCATCTTTCATGTACGTCGGAGATCGATACGTTACGTACAACAGCTGAATCAAGTGTAATTAAAACATCGCCCACAAGGGCATCCATATCAAACATTTTTCCAAAGCTTTCAGCTATTGATTCAAATTCTTCACTACTTGCATCATCTTCAAGTTTAGAAGTATCAGTATCAAGCCATCCTTCACCTACGTTGGAGATCGCTACTTTAACTGCAGCGGCTAAATCAAGATCAATTGAATCGTCAATTACTTCCTTGTCTACATCAGCTTTTTCAGAGTCAAAATTAGCATCACCAGCATCGCTATCAACGTCAAGTACGTTACTGATTGAGTCATCTTCATTGGCAAGGTTTTCAGGTATACTTGAAGCAACAGAAGGCTTTTCATCCATTTCTTCTGATCGCATTTCTGTTGCTGATGCTTCTTCAAGTATAAAAATAGGACCAATATCAGTTCTATTTGCAACCTCGGCATACACCACGTCAGCTTTGACTTCGGCAGTCAGAGAATTGTATTTACCCAGTACAGAATTGTCCTCTGCTGTCCTCGTCTTATCATCACACATAGCTGCACCTGGTTTGTACACCTCTTAATTATTAGCTTATTATTTTCAGCGGCTTGTAACTTTTTCTATTCTGTTGTCTTCATTCATTATTCCAAATCCTCTATGCTGCTTTTTTCCTTAATTATGTCATTACTGATTTAATTTATCATGATGTTATGATCTAGATTTGGATGGTAGAAAAGTCTTTGTCAGATACAGTACTTCTTTACTTCTCCGTCATACTATGAAAATTAATTGATACTTTACATAGTTAAGGCCTTGCACAATAAGTTCAGCTACGAATAGTATTTTAATAGCATTTCTTAATACAGACTGATACCGATGTACTTAATGCTGATAACATTGTTGATGTAGATTGGCATATATTGATTACTATATGATGTATCTTTTGATATAAGCTGATGGTTTGACTTTGATTGATTGCATTGATATTGACTGACATTACTATTGATCTTGCTTGATATTGATATTATAATACTGCATGCTTTTTGTGATATTGAGATACTATTCACAATGATCTTATACGTATTACTTGGTACTTGGATACTTGCTATTTATGTGTGAATCAAAATTAAGGTATTGATTGGTATTGTGTATTTTGATTGACCTTATCATTACAACAATACCTTACATTATTGACATTCTCAAAGATTGCGATTGCATATTTATTATATGAATGCTAATTGACATTGACATTGCAATATTTATTTCCATTACAATATTGACTATTGGCATTAAGATCTTGATGTATATTTTTGATATTTATTTGCATTTATATTAAGAAAAGTATTGCTATTGTATATATTGGTTTGTGCTGATGCTGTGATATTGAATGACCTTATTGATGTTGGTTGATATTGATATACGATTTGATTGCTATTATTGACATTGACCAATATTGATATCATGATATTGATTTGAATTACAGATATTGATTGCAATTATTGATATTGATTGGAGTTATTGATATTGATTGGAGTTATTGATATTGATTGAAATTATTGATATTGATTGTAATTATTGATATTGATTGGAGTTATTGATATTGATTGGAATTATTTATTATATTCATATTCAGAGATTTTGATCCTTTCTATGGATGCTAATTGACATTAAAATTGCGATAATTCTTGGTATTATACTCTTTCAATGTTTATGTTATTGTATTGCTTGGTATTACTGATGTTGGTAGCTGACATTGGAGCATTGATTTACAACATACATATTAAATTCATGAATTGATTGCAGTTATGAATACTACTTGTTGTATTGCTACTAAGATATTAGCTTTAATTCTTGATATATATTGATATTGATGTTAAGATTTTTATTGATGTGATAGATATTGAGCATCGTCGATGCTGTTATATTGATTGCTGTTATAGATGGTGATTGAAGTTAATTTTATGGTATTTATTTGTATTATTGATTTTGATATTGATAGTCACGTTGCGATATTACTGTCATTAATGAAACTGAGATTGATGTCGTGATCAAAATCACATTTTATATCATGAAATTGATAGATACTAGGAATATTGCGTTCTAGTTACACTCCAGTTGAATGATAATATGGAATGTAATTGACACTAATGACATGATACTGATTTGTAAATAAGGACAGTGACAAAGAAGATAGTAGTCACTATAGTGCAATTTGAGGAGCGGTGATTCCAACTAAAACCCATGAAAATTCTCATTAATTAAAAGTCCGAGCTAAGCCAAGCTATTTACTGAATACAAGGAGCTCAGAGCAGTTACTGAGCTCTTTCTACATTGCAACTTAGAAATATATAAGAAGATTTGCTCTTCACACTGATTCTAGAGCTGATGATAAAATTTCTTATCTCTACCTACCTTACAGGAGTGATGTGACGAGACTCCTTCTGTTGAGGGGGGTGTGTTCTGACCAACTGACCAACTATTGTCGTTAAAACAAAAAGAAAATGTCACAGAACATACTTTGGCCAACTATCTGGCAAATTTTATGATATTGGGGGCGTAACGCCCCCTACGTCCCGCCCCCATCGGCAAATCTCTGCCTTACAGTGTTGATAGAGCTACAAAATGTAGTGAAGCCACTTAAAAGGGTAGCTTAACTCAGATTTGTGATTGATGCATTAATGCTAATAGTCAGTGGAATTGTTGTCATCAAATTGCCCTCTAACGGCTTCTATGCTTTTTATTTCTCTTTGCTTAACAATTTATAACAAGTCTGTATTTACATCACTTCGGTGCTGATTGGCATACTGGTCGCTTCGATGCTGATTGATGCCTTGGACAATGGAACAGCCATGGCCTAGTCGTAGCACACAGCACTGTGAAGAAGAAAAATTGGAAAGAAGAGCAGAAGAACCCAATCAAATACAATAGCTCAACTGGAAACATGGATTATGTCGGAGCAAAAAAGTATCCTCTCGACGTCAGCTGAGATAGAAGAATAACAATGCATCAGCTGTTTAGAAGAGTCATTCACATGTAACGGAAATCGACCATTCCATCCATGTGAAAACGTCAAAGTGAATTTGGAATGTGCTAAAATGTGTTGGAACCAGATTTTACAAACTAAAGCAGAAAAATAAATTGACTGCAGGACTATAGTAGCAGGCAGATCCTGGCAGTAAACCTTTCCTTCTTAATCATTAGCATCTGTAGATTTTTAACATGGATTGCCGTAGTAATATTACATGAGCTTTTCTGGAATATTCTTGAGAACCCATACGGAATGCAGTTCAAGTAATCCAATCCTTTTGAGAGATCTACTACCAACATCCAATGTAACAGTGTTATTAAGCTGGTCTACAAAATTTTAGCTGTTTGCAAACTAAATGTGTTTTTTAGCTAATTTAATGGTTCTGAATCCAAAATCTTCCATGATTCTTTTAATGTTGACTACCATTTTTGCTGTGTACAGATCGCACAGTTCTGGAAAAATGCAATATTCCACAAATTTTTTCTATTCGTATGACCATAACTATCAGCTGCTACCTTAGAAAGACCAGTATACATTTCAACTTCAAAGTTTACACACTAGCTTATGCCAGTTAAAAAACTGAATTATTTTTGCAACAAAAATAAGAAAAAATAAGTTTAAGATGCATCTTGTTGCTTGCATAGATATTTCATTGAGAGTATATGGAATTATTGATGAAATGCAAAGTTGATCCCTTGTCATTTTTATACTCATTTTTATTCACACTGATAATTATCTGAAGGGCGATATCTTAATATTGCAAAAAATACACTTAAACTCTTACTTCCTTGTCAAACGTGGTGAAGTACACAAAGCGGAAGAAGTGCTTTTTCTAGGGGTCTAAGCATACGACTCTATCGATTGCTCACTAATTGCTTCAATTGTAGTGCTAAAGGTGTTTGCTGAGCAATCATCATCATATCTTATCGCGCCAATGGGTTATCCAAACTCGGGCTGTCTCGTTGCATTCTCGGAGATCTTGATCGGTGCAGTGGGGACCCTGTGGGCATTCTGAGAGAATGTGGTTGACTGTTTGGTTGGGGTGGCCACACGTGCATTCGCCAGAAGGTGCGAGCTTCCACTTGTGCAGGGTACTGGCTGTCTTTCCTACTTTGGCTCTTGCTCTGTTGAGCGACACCCAGTCTTTTCTTTGAAGATCTGTCCCAGTCGGTAATTCTTCAAATGAGCAATGCAAACTTGTATGCACACAAATGAAAACGAAAGTGAATTAAATGAACAAACCTCGTCTGCTTCTTCGTCGACGCCATCTTTGTCAGCTAACTTGGCTTGCGATAAAGTTCTGAAGGCGAATAAACTGTCCAATTTGAACTCTTCATGGAGCAGATAGACAACAACGTTGAGTTGAAATCAAAATTGAGTAGTAACATTGAATTTTTCTAAAGCATTTTATATTGATCAATACTATGTAGAGAGTAAACAATATCACAACTTTGAAAAAAATGAGGAGATTCCGTACAGCAAAAAGGTAGCCAGTCATGAAAAACTAATATTATATTTGGCACCAGTGCCCTCAAATTTGTATAAAGTGAAGAATGGTCTTTTGACAACTTTTCAAACAATTTTTACTTTGTTGACCAGTGCTAGCTAGCCCATTTTCAGCTTTCTGCAAAATATAAATGTGCACACTGCTTCGGTGTAGTCGTTCTTAAAACCAACAGGTATTGCTCAAAGACAAGTAATTAGCATGCATGTATAGCTGATTTTCAAATGGTCTCTCTAATTTCTCAGGCAAAGGAGAAGATTTAACTTTCTAGCATGTCACAAACACCAAGGTTGCGGAGATGTCTTCTTAGCTACAAAGATAAGGTAACAATACAAAATTGCAGGGATGGCAAAAAGCTGGCATCCTGTTACCCAAAGTCCTATGGGTGACAAAAAGCTGGGATCCTGTTGCTCAGTGGTGGCATTTTCCACCCCATGCCATCCCATGTCTACAGGCCTGCCAACACGACTAGGGAAGACAGTCCACTCCACTGCGTCAATGTCTTTCAAATAAGCGGTCAAGATGGCAAATGCTCTCTTATGATGATTAGTTGAGAGACCCCTGCGCTAAGATATTAATGGTTCAATTTCAAAAACCCTAAAAAGTGAACCATATTACCCAGGACTACCCTACTTGGTTAATCACTCTAGAGTGCAAGTACGCAAGTTAATTTGAATCAAATAAGAGAGAGTAGTTGGTTTTTTCTTGTTATAGATGTATTTGCACTTACAAACTTTGGAATTTTTCTGGCATTAAGTTGAAGAATGCTTCTCAGTGTAGCTTTTACTCGAGTGTTTCAAAACTGCGACTGTACTGCACTCTTACCCAATGTGGCGTAAGAAGGGAGTAATTTTGAATGCCATGTGTAGCAAAATTACGGCTCTAGAGGCTCATGCTGTTGAGGTTTCCTTGAACCAACAACCAGTATATTACAATATTGAAAAATTGTGTTGTGAAAACGTGACCCCCTACACTAGTGCTCAAGTTTAGTGTGCTGAGAATCGGAAAGGGGGAGGCATTTTTCTTATATTCAAATGAAGTATTGTGAACAGACAATCCCGTCGTGATTGAGAAGTCTAGCATGAGAATCTTATATATTCCAAAACGACTGCCTAATGTTCTTTTCACTTCTTACTTTCAGGGATATATTGATCTGAAAGGCTCCAGTAAGCCTAGATTACACATCAAAATGAGGTTGTGCTTGCCACCAGAACTGCCGAGGGGGCAGGTATAGCATATTTTCCTCTGGGCTTCAAGGTCTAGGGGCAGTATAAAGTGATACCAAGCCTTTTCCTTGGCAGAAAACCTCGTTTTCAGTTCTGAGTGTAGTAAACTAATGTACAAAAATAAACGGGAGTGGTCGGAATTCAATAAACGGCATAAAGTGACAGAAGAGCAACAGAGGTTGTCATAAAGCTAAAAGTTATACAGACGCACACTATTTTGCCTTGAAAAGTGGACGTGAATAGTAACAAAGAAAGAAAATAAGATGAGAATTCAAAAACACTTCATTTTCTTTAATCCATGATACTACAGTAGAAAATTTAAAGCGAGCATTTACCAAAGATCTTATGGGCCAACAGTTCCACAAGGAACTCTTTACTGTAAATCACTGTCATGTGTGCAGAATTTAAGACTCGTAAATTCTTGTCTGCTCACATTGCATGCACACGCCATTTTCTCAAAATTTGCTGTATGGCGGCGCTTCAGCAATCTCAGCCAAGCTTCAAGCTAGTTCAGCGTTTTGATTCAGTGGTGAGAACTGAGGATCTTACCAAAGAAGACCTTGGGAATTCAATTTCAAAATAGAGCAAACAAGATTGTGTGCTACATCCTATGGAGATTAAAGAAGGCGTCCGATCCCCTTCCTAACTCACCTCATAACTGTTGGTACCACCGCTCGCTATTTGGAGCTCTCTTTAGAATCTTCAGCCCTGTTCACAACAAGGGAGAATCCAGGGGGCCCTGGGAGCCATGGCTCCCCAAATCCTTCTACATGAAAAGAAAAGGTAATGAGATAGCTTCCCCCCCCCAATGTAGAGCTCTAAATCCGCCTCTGGTTTAAACACATTATAGTAAAAAGGGGGATAGAAATCTTATTAAAAAAGCCTAAATGTGAGGTGTTTATGAAATTTAAAAAGAAAATGAATGTATGAGCAAATGTTTGTGAAATGTGATTCTTTCTTCGTCATAATCATCATCTTGGAATTCTTTATGCACTTCTTCGGTGGGCAACTTTATACTTGATAAGGATTCTTTCATGCACGAGTGGTCTCTTGAATAATAGTGGAGAGAGTAGACATTTTAATAGCTATTAACTTTTATCTTCATTCCAACTTAACTGTACAAATGCCTCGGCTAGGTAACTCGCGTCCCTGCCATTGAACCTACAAACTCCAACTCATGATTCACATAGTTCTAGCTCTCTAATTCTCATCTTATTCCTAGTTATTTGCGAGGGGTGCACTTAAATAGTGTAGAAATACTAATTTAGGATGCATCAGCATTTTTGCCGACATAGAGTAATCTTTACTCAGCATAAAATAGAATATATGAGTAATGCTAATTTATTCTATAATACCAAGTCTAGTCGTGTATGACGCAAGGGTAAATAATCCTTAATCTTAAACAACAGAGTGGAATGCTGTGTAATGTACAGTCACTAAAATGGGATTTCCTATGATGTGCCTAGCTTCACGAAATTACTACGTTTGTATTACTTATATCTAACCTAACTTGTTTCTTAACGACTAATATAAATTACTTTTGGACATCTACGTGCGTCTTACAAGTTAATGAATAGAAACTAACGATATACACACTCTTACATTTCCTGAAAACTATAATAATTCTGCTGGCTCATTTCCAGTCGAGCCCTCGACGTATCTCACGAGCAACTAATATGAGACAGCCCTCTCAACCTTTGGCAAGCTTTGATAGTCCAAATATCTAATTTACCAAACGATGCGAAGCAGACCTCCACAACCTTCTACAAGCACTGTGAGTCTAAATACCAAATAACGAAATGTGAGACGTCCTATATAAGATGCAAGTACTTTCACAAGCTACTTTATCGGTCCTAATTTTCCATCTATAGCTCCATTCTAACATTTATAAATTAGAGATGTTAATGAATAAAAATGGGTGGTGGAAATTTAAAAGTTCGCAATCAGGATCGTTCTGAAATTTGGGAAGTCTGCAAATTTGTCTGCTCTGAGCCCTCTTCTTGTGTTGTTGTACTAGTACTTTTTTGTAGCTGCCATCTTTGTTTTTTACTAATCTAGCTTTTTCTAGACTCTTTTCTGTTTGTTTGAGCTAACTTAAGCCTAGCCCATCCCTTTGGGCTTCTATACTAAATGTTTGCTTCCTTCGTTGCCTGTCTTACCGGAGAGTTTTCTGGTAACCTGAGTAAGTGACTGTACCATGGTAATCCCCTTTGGTTTAGAATTCAGCTCAATGGAGCTAGTTTGCTACTTTGCGGGTTTCAACTTGATTCACGGATTCTAGCAAAACAGCATGAAATATGATGCGTTCCAGCGAAAACTGAGGAGATGAATTTTGGACTTATGTAATGATAGGTTCATGACACTACTTATGACATGTTCAGCTAGTTCAAAACTTTAGTGCGATCTTCCGCTTTAGTCACTTCAAAGTCTTTAAAGGAAGCTGTGGAATGGGCACATAATACATCACGTTTCTCAATTGTGGCGTAGAGACTTCACTGTTAGTCAGTCAGGTAATTCTTTCTATATATAAATAGTAAGGTAAATTTGCACTCACTTCAGGAAGGACATATGATATACTATGAACTAGCTGAAGGTAAGTATCGTCTCACAGTACAAGAATACTATGGTTTTGGTATCGCTTTTATTTCGTTGCTTTCAGTGGTCTTATGACTGGCTATTTCCCGTGGATAGTCACTGTCCGAGTCTGGTGCTACACCTTTCCACCTTCCATTTTGCACAAGTTGGAAATACAGAATCGTATTTCTGGAAAATGTCCACCCACCCCATATTGAAGTATACTCTTTTAAAATTTTGTTTCTTTTTCATAAGGTTTGACCATAGATTAGGGAGTTGCGGCCTTGGGAACGGCAAAGATCTATAAGCAGCAATATAATGCCCTCGGCCCTGCCTCATAGCAAATTCAACTGATACCAATCTCGTAACGACAGATATTTTTTAATAAGAAACCAGTTTAACAACAACCTAGTACTACACCCCCTAAAATTTAGGAAGCTTAAAACTACAATTACCAAATTGAAACCACATCTTACACTGTCTTACACTGTTTTCAAATCGCTCCATTTTCAAAATGGTTTTCATTTGAAGCCCCGAATAGGAAAGAATTCCAGTGTAGACGGTAGGTCAAAACCTATCATATCCATAAAACTTTCATATGAAGACGTCATAGTGTAAACGGAGCCTTAGTGTAGTCATTGTTCGTGGCTAATCATGCCATGCCATTGCCATTTGTCCCATGTCCCATTATTAGTCCGTTACGTGTTTTCTATGTTGTTATCACTCTGCTGTATTTTGTGTAATTTTTTGTATATAACTGTGGATGTGCTTTGTGTTGTAAAATCAGTCTTTATCAGAAGTCGTGTTAAAATAGATGCAGTCATAGGGAAGAATCATTTACTAAAGCTGCCGTGTCAAAGAAGTTTTGAGAAGAAGACGTTTTAAGAGTTCTACTTATGTGTAGTCACAACTTCAATCTTTTTAACATTTACATCTTCAGCAAGCCTGCAGTGCATGTCAATAAATGCAACCGTAACGAATATTTACAAAACACCACATAGGAGTCGCCTCACCCATGAACATCTGCCATTGACCCTCATGGGCATCACCAACAAACAAGGGCTTATTCCCAAATCAATTGACAAATATGAAGTTTCATTAAACTTGCATAGTAGTAGACAAGAAGGAATGATCTGATTTTCAAAGATTCAGCGTAGATTTTGAGTTTCAAGTTCAACTATGACCACGTCCACATTGAACCCGATCAGTTTTCATCCAATGCTTAAGTGTACTAGATCATTTGCGCTCACACTGTACCAGTAAAAAAATACTTCGCTTTGCTATTGCATTCACATTTGAGAATCTTCTAGGTACAAAACCGTAGCTCTTTCCTAGCGGGTTTAAAGCTAATTCGGATAGCAGTTATAGAAGTATATTGGATCAATTTTACGAGTTTGGCACACGGCTGATTTGCTAAACTTTTGAGTCAAAGCAGTCCCCGTACAAGTGTGAGCGCAGCCAATACATTAGACTTTCCTCGAGCATGCTCATATTTTCAATTTGATGCAATACTTCACAGAGACCAAAAAATATATGTTTATTCTGTACGACCTAAGATTTCAGGGTGAAACCTTAACAATACATAAATGTGCAGTCCTTGTTCTTTGAAATCAGTGCTTTTGTGGAAGAATGCGATACTTAGAGAAGAGATTTGATAAAAGATGCGGAAAGATGCCTTCGCAAAGAATGGGACCGGGCTGTGATAAGCAGTTTCGATATCAGAATACCTGCCGATTTCAAAAAGTTCCCTTCTAGAGGAGGTATGGGTAGAGCGTGGAGCAGATATTGAGGAGCACGTAATCTATGTAGCTGGAGGAGAGGGCTGCCGACCAAAATCTATAGATGAATGGTAAATGAGATGTCGTCGCATAAGCACCGATGACGAAGAAGGGGATAAGGAGATTGCGTATCTTGCAAAGCATGCTAAAGATCAATTGAAGCCCAATATCCACTAGGTGGAAAAGTGTCACACTGCAAGTAGCAGAACTACTTTCTACTTTCTGCCTTATCTCGTCAAAAGCATCAGAAGATATTAGGCGAATTAGACTTGAAAATGCGTGACACAAATGCAAAATGTAAAAGAAACAAAATATCTTGGTCTTCAGACTCATAGGCATCTAACTTGGAAAAAGCACGTGGATACTATCTCCAGGAAGGTCTCCTGTGCCTTAGGAGTACTGAAGCGCACAAAACAATTTTTACCACAGAGCACCTTGATGAACATAATAAGCATAATGATGCCACATTTTAGATATTACTCCTCTCTCTGGGGGTTTTGTGGCACAACTTACATAAACGGACTCCAGAAGCTGTAGAATAGAGCAATTAGAATAACTAACAGTGCATTCGACACCCCTGCCAAACCACTATTAGCAAACCTTGGTCTAAAATCAATGAGCGAACTTAACGAAAATGAGTTAAAACTAATAACTTATAAGTTCCTCAATGACCTTGCTCTAAATTACTTTAGACAACTTCTAATTCGAAATTCTCAACAATCTTGTAGAACCCTAAGAAACACGGATAGAGATTTGAAGTTGCCACTCAAAACAAAACTAATAGTGGGCAAAGAGGGTGTCCTTTCAGAGGAGCAAAGTTGTGGAATGGGCTCTCAGCTGGTGCTAAACGTACACTATCTCTGGCATCTTTGATGTCATATTTGTAAACATTTGTTTTGTATATCTGGTTTTAGACACTTTCCAATGCAGACTTTTTAAAGACGGCCCCTTGCAAGCCAGCTTAGCTGAGTGGGCCAACCTCTATACAAAATTGAAATGATGATGATGATTTTGATGATGAGGATGATGATGATGATGATGATGATGATGATGATGATGATGATGATGATGATGATGATGATGATGATGATGATGATGATGATGATGATGATGATGA